>JAIUJO010000594.1:75000-124104 GCA_023846275.1 Vanilla planifolia | reverse complement strand
CTTTTTTTTTCATCTTCTTTTTCCTCCTCTTTATATTCTTCTTCTTCTTTTTTCTTGTTGCCCTTCTTCTTCTTCTTCCACAACTACTACTTCTCCTTATTCTTCTTCTTCTTCTTCTTCTTCTTCTACTTCTTCTTCTTATTCTTCATCGTCTTGTTCATCTCCTTCCTCTTCTTATTATTCGTCCTTTACTTCTTCTTATTCTTCATCTTCTTTTTCTTCTTCTTCTTCTTCTTCATATTCCTAGTCTTCTTCTACACTTCTTCTTCTTCCCCTTCTTCTTCCTCTTCTTTGTCTTCTTGCTCCTCATCTTCTTCTTCCTCTTCATGCTCTTCTCCTTATCTTTTTGTTCTCCTTCTTCTTCTTCTCCTTCCTCTTCTTCTTTTCTTCTTCTTCTTTTTCTTCCCCTTCCTCTAATTCTTCTTATTCTACCCCCTCCTCCTCTTCTTCTTCTTCTTCTTCCCTTTCTTCCTCTTCTTCTTCTTCATCATCTTCTTCATCATCATCATCATCTTCTTCTTCTCTTCTTCTTCCTCTTCTTCTTTTTCTTCCTCTTCTTTATCTTTGTCTTGTCTTCCATCTTTTACTTTTGTTACTTTTTCTTTTTGTTCTACTTATTCTTCTTCTTCTTATTCTCCTCCTCCTTTTTCTACTACTACTATTACTTCTTTTTCTTCTTCTTCCTCCTCCACCTCCACCTCCTCCTCATCTTCTTCTTCTTCTCCTTCTTCTTCTTCCACTTCTTCTTCTTCTTCTTCTTCTTCTTGTTCATCATCTTCTTCTCTTCTTCGTGCTCTTCTTCTTCTTCTTCTTCTTCCTCCTCTTTTTCTTCTTCTTTGTTTATCTTCTTCTTCTTCTTCTTCTTCTTCCCCTCCATCTTCTACTTCTATTACTTGTTTTTCTTCTTCTTCTTCTTCTTCTTCTTCTACTTCTTCTTCTTCTTCTTCTTCTTCTTCTTCTTCTATTACTATTACAACTACTACTTTTTCTTCATCTATTTCTCGTTCTACTTCTTTCACTTCTTGTGCTTCTTCTTCTTCTCCAGCTTCTTCATCCTTAATCCTCAATCTCTAATCCCTAATCTTTAATCTATATTCCTAAATCTATAATTGCCAATCCTTATTCTTAATCCCTTAATCCTTTAATTCCTAATCCATAATTCATAATCTTTAATCTCTAATCATTAATCCTTAATCTCAATTCCTAAATACCTAATCCATAATCCCTCAACCTCATAATCACCAATCCTTAAATCGTAATCCCTAATTCCTAATCTGTATACCTATTCCCTAATCTCTAATCCCTAATATATACTTCCCAAATCCCTAATCCCTAATCCCTAACAACAAATCCCTAATCTATAAGCCCACTTGCCCCAATCCAAAACGGAGGATGTTACACCCCATATTTCCTAGGCTGATTTTGGCATAAAATTTTTTTTTTGCGTATAGACAGCTCAGATCGTCCCATACCAACCTGAGTAGCCTACGAAAAACATAGGATATAACACATCATTACACACCTACTTTCCTTAACAATGTGGATCCCATCTCCCGGGTACACCGTCAAATCAGGTTCATGACTCCTGAATTAACAGATGGACTCGCGCAATGTTACTCCTACTAGACCCAATACTCCTAACCCATACCGATAGGAGAACCGGTCTAATAGAAGTCTGAACCCCCAATGTTAAGTTCCATAGTCATGTAATGACCTCACCATCAAAAATAAAATACATAACATCCTCAGATAAATGTATAGCACTCCACACACTATACCATCAAGATAATAAAGTAAAACAGTGAATGGAAACTACATCACAAAAATAAGATCCAAGTCCAACAAATACAATATCATCCAACTAGATACATAAGCTAGAATCACCCTCACATAATAACTGACATATGAGAATAACAGTCTCACTAACAACATCCAACAGTAACAATTAACTAACCAGAATTTCTCAGATAATCACCGATCAGATATCCTCCACAAGCTTGCTGACCACGATCCCACCTAATCTGGTAGCGTCAAGTCTTCCGAGCCACTGAAAATATATAATACGGAAATGAGCTACGCCCAGTAGGAAAAACAGCTAATAAAACTCACATGCAAGAGAAGGATAATAGCAAGAGTATAAGAATACAGCATAACAATATATGGTGGATAGGCACTCTCAATCCCAGACTCCGACCAACCACAGTCACCCCCAGTCACACCAGAGTAGCTCTCCTCTGGGCTTCCAGGTAGCGTGCCAGTGGGAACGCCCATCTCGAAACACGCATGGCGCCTAAGCACCCGACACCGCAGCGTCTCTCGTCAATCAATCTCCTGGAGACTATAGACAGATCCAGTCACAAAATCTCTAGCCAACGTGAGACGCCCCTGCCACCCTAAGGCACGCAGGCCTACACACTTGGCTAGCCACTGCGAGACACCCCTGCCACCCTCAGGCGCGCAGGCCTACACACATGGACCAGGAGAGATCGACTCAGCCACCGTCCCAAAGAGTCCTCTACCAACAACTTCCATAGAAGCTCACGCCCCTACAGTCATTGCCAATCTCTAACTCCAAGATCCGGCAACATATGTCCAGGTACGACAAGGCGCATACCAGTCCACATGTATACTGTGGAAGCTAAGTCTGACCGCACAGTTACCTACCACAACTACCCTAAAACATCATATAGGGTCTATAGTAGTCCGGTCCAGTATGCCAATCCATAAAATATGCCAACACTGAGTAAACTGACTCAATCCATGCCATCGTCATCCAAGCAATACAAACTGTACCAATTACTGACTGTTTTGGTAGCATCCATGTACCATGCCTCTGTCTGACTGTTTTCAACTGTACTGTCATCACTGATAACATTTTCCCTGCTTCAGGAAGTTTTTAAATCCCAATTTTACTTTCCGCCCTTTATCCATTTTCCGAAATTCGGAATAAATTTCCGAATAAAATTTAAATTCCACATATATCCTTTTTCCGAAAATTCGGATTAATAAATTCCACATATATCCTGTTTTTCCCAAAAATTCGGATTAATTTCCGAATTAATTTAAAAATTCCAAAAAAATCAAATTCTGCCCTTTCTCAATTTTCCGAAATTCGGAATAAATTTCCGAATTAAAATTTAAATTCACATATTTTCCTCCCGCTTCTCTCTCCTCCGCGCCGCGCCGTTCGTCCGCGCCGAACCCCGCTGAACCGGATCTCGTCACCGGTTCGGGCCTTCGCGCTGAACCGCGACACCGCCGATCCGAATTAATTAATAATCCGTTAATAAATATTATATAAATACCATTAAATTAAATTTACAATTACTTAATTAAATATAATTAACCTAATTCATCTCCTTCCTCGGTCCGACGCCCGCGAAACCCTAGCCGACGCAATCGCCGACCAAATCCAATTTTTCCGCCGATTTCTGGCGACTGCGAACAAGGAGAACATGTTCGTACTATCCTAACATTCCAATGATGTCACTAATTCCTGAGATTAAATCAAAATTTCCTTCGAATGAGTTTCATCCGATCCCTAATTAACAATTTAAGAAATTAAACGATTCCAGCAATTGAAAACCACCTTAACATGATTAAGCACATAATTGAATCATCGCATGCTTGGTAAAATTTCCGAATTCGACGGGTATAATTTTCCGAAAACTCTAAAAATGCTAAAATCAATAATTTGCATTAATCAATTCCAAAAACCATAATTCGCATGTTCCGGTAGCTATTTGCAAAATAATCCATATTTTTAATTAGCCAAATAACTAATTTAAAACTGAAATTCCTACCTCAACGACGCCGGCGACGGTGAACTTCGTCCGCAGCTCGCCGCAGCTCCTCACCGAACGAATCCGGTATCAATCGACTCTCCGCGTTCCCGTGAATCTCCAGGCACAAAAAGCCCCTTGCCAGGCCGCCGGAATCACGCGCCGTACGCCAGAAAAATCTCTCTATCGGTCGGTCGAACGAACCCTAATCGTTTCGCGAGGGTTTTATATTTCTGGCCGACACGGTGAAAATCCACTACGCACCGTTGACACGCTTTCGACACGGTAAGCACCTGATACGCGCTGTCGACACGCTATCGACACGGTAAGCACCCGATCAGCCGGTTCAATCCCAACCGTCGATCACGACCGTCCGATCCGCTTATCAGAACGCACGCGCAAACTAACTCGGCGAACCGCCTCCGCCTCCGCTGAACCGTTCCGGTCCGGTTCACGCGCGATAAAAATAAATTTCCGGTTTTAAAATAACCGATCATAATTGATTTTCGAATTTCCAAAAATCCAATAAATCCAAATAAACAGGGAAAATTACTTAAAAATTACCTCGGTGCTCCGAAAAATCCCCAGAAATTTCAGAAATTCCAATAGCCTCCAATTGAGCTCCTGGCTCATCCTACTGTCGATCTGAAATCATCCAAGCCAAAAATTTAATTTATTAAAGATTAACATAAAAATTTTTACTGGGTATAACAGAGGAAACCCAGCCAATTGTCTTCAAGAAAGTCCTTCTCTTACCATCGACCACCCACCAAATGTATATTAATATGAAGGCCTTCTGGTCGAAGTCTGTAAAGGATTGCACATTGGCTTCCAGGATGTGGGACTTAGACTCTTCTATGAGGTGGGCTAGCTCTTTGCTTATGGGTAGGGTTTCCCTTTAGCCCTGGGGTTTCAATGCTATGGAGGATAAACTGTGTCAAGGCACTTATTGAATTGACCAAAGTCTCAAGCTCTTCATTCAATCAGATCCTTATTGTTACATCTAGGAGGGAGAATTATGGGTCGCCTTCTCATCATGGGAATAAGTTAGCTTGGATTTGGAAGATGAAGACTATGCCCCGACTTCACATGTTCATTTGAAGGGCAGCAAAGGATCTCATCTCCATGGCTGTTTGGTTTACATGGAGGCATTTAGGGGACTACAGATACTACATATGGGGCTACGGTGCAATGGAGACCCTTCAGCATGCACTTTGGGACAGTAGGATGACGTAACAAATCTGGGAGGACCCTGCACTATGCACTTCTACCTCAGCACTGGGCCTATGCCGTGGAGAGTGTGCGAGCGCAGTGTCGTGCGCCCTTATGAGTTTCTTGTCTCACACCGAGCTACCTAGCATGGCGCGTGGGAATTTAGCGTATCACTTTCCTGTATTGCTGCCACTTTGTATTACCTATGGGAGAATAAAAACCTCAAGAAGCATAACGGGGCCACCCTTGGCAAGGATATCCCTATTAAGAAGATCAAGTCGAAAAATTCCACAACAACGAAGACTCCCATTTCTCATCCATCTAAGTCTAGTGGGAAGCTTTGCCCTATGGGGTCCCTTGTAGTCCTTACTTTGCTTCCCCACCCAATGGGATGGATCATGTTAAATTATGACATAGTTGTGAATGGTAACGAGGCTAGTGTGGGCATTATTGTTCGGGATCATTTTTGGTGTCCTATCTATATTGTGGGTAAGAGACTTCTTTCCCAGGCCTACAATGCTATGGAGCTTCGGGGTGGTCTTAGAAGCAATTGTGCTGATCGTGACCAAGCTTCAAAGATATCGTGTTGTTGAAATCCAGTCAGACTCCACCATTGCATAAGCTGTTGCTGACATATTTTGTTTTTGAGCCTCCATAGGGAGGTTTGTTTTGTAGGCTTCGGCTACTTTTGAATCAGAGAATCCATCTTCTTCTTCATGTTCTTCTTCCTCAGCTTTTTCTCCTACTTCTTCTCCTTCACCTTCTTTTTCTACTTCATCTTCTTCTTCAAATTCTTCTCCTTCATCGTCTTCTTCATCTATTTCTTCTTCTTACTCCTCTTCTTTCTCTACGTCATCTTCTTCCTCTTCCTCTTCTTCTTCTTCTTCTTCTACTTTTCCTCTTCTTGTTCTTCTTCTTCCTCTTATTCTTCTTCTTCTTTTTCTTCTTCTTCTACTTCTTCTTCTTCTCCTTCATCTTCTTCTTCTTCTCCTTTTTCTTCGTATTCTTCTTCTTCGTCCACATCTTCTCTGTGTTCTTCTTCTTCTTCCTCCTCTTCTACTTCTTCCTATTCAACCTTCTTCTTCTCGTTCCTCTTCTTCTTCTTCTTCCTCTTCTTCTTCCTTTTCTTCTTCTTCTTCTTCCATTTCTTGTTCCACTTCTTCTTCATCTTCTTCTTTGTTTTCTTCTCCTTCCACCTCATCTTTTTCTTCTTCTTCTTGCTCTTCTTCCTCATCTTTCTTTTGTTCTTCTTCCACTTGTCGTTCCTTTTCTTCCTCATCTTCTTCTTCTTTTACTTCTTTTTCTTCTTCTTCCTCTTATTGTTCTTCTTCATCTTCCTCTTCTTCTTCTTCCTCTTTTCCTTTTTTTGTCTCTTCTTCTTTTTTATCTTCTTCTTTTTTCCACTTCATCTTGTTCCTCTCCTTCTTCTTCTTCCTCTTCTTTTTCTACTTATTCCTCTTCCTCTTCTTCTTCTTCTTCTTTTTCTTCTTCTCTTTCTTGTTATTTTACTTCTTTTTTCTTCTTCTTCTTCATCATCTTCTTCTTCTTCCTCCTCTTCTTCTTTTTCTTCATCGTCTTCTTCTTCTACTACAACTTCTTCTTCTTCTTCCTCTTCCTCTTCCACTTATTCTTCTTCTCCTCCTCCTACTTCTTCTACTTCTTCTTCTTCCTTTTCTTTTCTTCTTCTTCTTTTTCTTTTTCTACTCTTCTTCTTCTTCTTCGTCTTCTTCTTTTTACACTTCTTCATTTTCTACTTCTTCATCTCTGTCTTCTTCTACTTATTCTTCTTCTCTTCTCCTTCTACTTCTTATTCTTCTTCTTTTTCTTCTTCTTCTTCTCTTTCTTCTTCTCTTCCCCTTCATCTTCTTCATCTTCTTCTTCTGCTTCTTATCTTCTTCTTCTTCTTCTTCTTCTCCTTCTTCTTCATATCATCTTCTTCTTCTTCTTCTTCTTCTACTACTTCTCCGGTTGCTCGTTCTTCTTCTTCCTTTTTGCTCTTGTTCCTCTTCTTCTTGTTCTTCTTCCTCTTCTTCTTCTTCTTCTTTTTCTTTCACTTCCTATTCCACTTCTTCCTCTTCTTTGTCATCTTCTTCTCCTTCTCCCTATTCTTCTTCTTCTTGCATTTCTTCCTCTTCTTCCTTTTCTTCTTCTTCCCCTTCTTCTTCCTCTTCTTCTTCCTCCTCTTCTCTTTCCTTTTCCTCCTCACCTTCTTCTTCCTCCTCTTCTTATTTTTATTCTTATTCTTCTTCTTTTGCTTCTTCATCTTCTTATTTTGCTTCTTCTTCTTATTTTCCTTTTTTATTCTATTTATCTTTTTTTTGTCTCTTCTTCTTCTTCTTCTTTTTCATCTTCCTCTTCTTCTTCTTTTTTCTCTTCATCTTCTTCCACTTCTTATTCTTTTTCTTCTACTTCTCCTTTTTCTTCTTCTTATTCTTCTTCTTCTTCTTCTCTTTCTTGTTCTTGTCCTTCTTTTTCTTTTTCTTCTTCTTCTTCTTCTTCTTCTTCTTCTTTGTCAACATCTTCTTCTTCTACTCTTCATCTTCTTTCTCTTGCTCTTCTACTTGTTCTTCTTCTTCTTCTCCTCCACCTTCTCTTCTTCTTCTTCTTCTTCTTCTTCTTCTTCTTTTTCTTTTCTTCTTCTTCTTTGTCTTCTTCTTCTTTCTACTCCTCTTCTTCTTCCACTTCTTTTTCTCCTCCTTCTTCTTCTACTTCTTCTCTTCTCTTTCTATTTCTTATTCTTCTTTTTCTTATTATTCTTCATTTTCTTCTTCTTCTTCTCCTTCTGTTTCATCTTCCTCTTCCCCTTCTTCATCATCTTCTTCTTCATATGCTTCTTCTTCTTCTTCTTATCTTCTTCTTCTTCTACTTCTTCTACTACTGCTACTACTACTTCTTGCTTTTCATCTCCTTCTTCTTCTTCTTCTTCTTATTCTTTTTCCTCTTCTTCTTCTTCTTGTACTTCTTCTTCCACTTCTACCTCTTCTTCTTCTTGCTCTTCTTCTTCCTCCCCCTCTGCCTCTTCTTTCTCTTCTTCTTCTTGCTCCTTATCTTTTTTCTCTACTTCTTTCTTTTCTTGCTCTTTTTCTTAATCTTCCTCTTCTTCTTCTTCTTTGTCTTCTTCTTCTTCTTCTTTTTCTTCTTTTTCTTCTTCTTCAACTTTATCTTCTTTCTCTTGTTCCTCATCATCATCATCATCTTCTTCTTCTTCTTCTTCTTCTTCCTTTTCTTCTTCTACATCTTCTTCTTCTTCTCCATCTTCATCATCTTCATAATCATCTTCTTTTTCTTCTTCTTCTTCTTCTTCTTCTTCTACTACTCTTATTCTTCTTCTACTTCTTCTTCTTCCTCTTCTTCTTTCTCTTCTTGCTCCTCTTCTTCTTCTTTGTCTTTTTCTTTTGTTTCTTCATCTTCTCCCCAATCTTCTTCTTCATCTACAACATCTTTTTTTCTTTTTCTTCTTCTGCTTGTTCTCCTTCTTCTTCTTCTTCTACTACTACTTCTTCCTCTTCTACTACTTCTTCTACTACCCTTACTACTACAACTTTTTCTTCTTCTACTTCTTCCACTACATCTAGTTCTTCTTCCTCTTCTATATCATCTTTAATCCCTAATCCCTAATTTTTAATCACTAATCTCTAATCTTTAATCTCAAATCCTTAATCCTTAATACCTAATTCTTAATTTTTAAGACTTAATCTCTTAATCTTTAATCCCTATATCATAATTTTTAATCCCTTATCCTAAATCCCTAATCCATAATCTCTAATCTCAAGTCCAAAATCTTTAATCCTTAATCCTGAATTACTTATCCCTAATCCTTATTCTTGATCCTTTAATCATTAATACATAATTCTTAAGCCCTAATTTCTAATGCTTTAATCCGTAATCCCTAATCTCTAATCTCTATTTGATAATCCCCAATAGCTAAATCGTGGTCGTAATCACTAATCCTTCATTCATAATCCCTAATTCATAATAGTTAATTGGAAATATCTTATCCTTAATCCTTAATCTCTAATCCTTAATCGCTACCTCCCTAATCCTCAATCTCGAAAAACTAATCCCTAATCCCTAAGCCTATCCTCCCTAATCCATAATCCATTGTCTTTGTTCTTGTTCTTCTTCTTCATCCTCTTCTGCTTCTTGTTCTTCTTCTTCTTCTTCTTCTTCTTCTTCCTCTTCTTCTCCTTCTTCTTCTACATCACCCTCTTCAAATTCTTCTTCTTCTTCGTCTTCTTCTTCTTTTTCATATTCCTCTTCTTCCACTTCATCCTCTTCCTTCTCTTCATCTTCTTCATCTTCTTCATCATCATCTTCTTCTTGTTCCTCTACTTCTTCTTTCCTTTCTTCCACTTTTTCTTTATCCTCTTCTTCTTCTTCTTCTTCTTCTTCTCCTTCCTCTTCATCTTCTTCTTCTTCCTCTTCTTCTTTTCCTATTCTTCTTTCTCTTTTTCTCTTCTTCTTCTTCTCCTTCCTTCCTCTTCTTCTTCTTCTTCTTCTTCTTCCTTTTCTTCTTTTCCTCTTCTTCTTCGTCCTATTCCCCTCATCTTACTCTTTTTCTTCTTCTTCTTCTTTCTCTTCTTATTCTTCCACTTTTACATCTTTTACTTCTTCTTTCTCTTTTCCTCTTCTTGTTCTTAGTCTTCTTCCTCTTTTTCTTCTTCTTCTTCTTCTTCTTCTTCTTCCTTTTCTTTTTCCACTTCTTCTCCTTTTTCTTCTTCTTTTTTCTCTTCTTCTTCCTCATCTTCTTCTCCATCTTTGACCTCTTCCCCCCATTATGCAATTCTTCTTTTGATTTTACTTCTTCCACTTCTATTTCTTCTTCTTCTTCCTCCTTCTCTTCTTTTTTCTTCATCTTCTTCTTCTTTTTCTTCTTCTTCATCTTCTTCTTCCTCTTCTTCTTCTTCCCCTTCTAATTGTTCTTCTTCTTCTTCCCCTTTTCCTTCTTCTTCTTCTTCTTCTTCATCCTTTTCTTCTTTTTCTTGTTCCTCTTATTCTTCTTCTTCGACTTCTTCCTATTTTTCTTTTAACACATTTTCTTCTTTTTCATTGTCTTCTTCTTCTCCTTCTTCTTCTTCTTCTTCTTCTCTTTTCCTTCATCCTCCTCTTCTTCTTCAACTTCTTCTTCCTTTTACTCTACTTCTAACTGTTCTTTTTCTTCTTCTTCTTCTTTTCCTTCGTCGACTTTTATGTCTTCTTATTTCCCTCTCTTGTTCTACTTCTTCTTCTCCTTCTTCTTCTACTTCTTCTACTTCATCACCATCTTCTTCTACTTCTTCTTCTTCTAGTTCTTCTTCTTCTACTTCTTTTACTTCTTCTACTTCTTATTATTCTACTTCTTCATCTTCTAGTTCTTCTTCTACTACTTCTTCAGCTTCTCCTTCTTCAACTTCTTCTTCTTCTTCTTCTACTAATACTACTATTGCTATGTTTTCTTATTCTTCTTCTTCTTGTTCTACTTCTAGTTCTTGCTCTTATTCTTCTTCTTATTCTTCTTTTTCTTCTTCTTCATCTTCCACTTCTTCAACTTCTTCCTACCCTTCTACTTCTTCCTCTTCTTCTTCTTCTTCTTCTTCATCTTCTTCTTATTCCTCTTCTTTTTCTTCTTCTTCTTCTTTCTTTTCTTCTTCTTCTTCCTCTTCTACTTCTACTTCTTCTTCTTCTTCTTCTTCTTCTTCTTCTTCTTCTTCTTCTTCTTCTTATACTTTTTCATCCTCTTCATCTTCTTTTTCTACGACTTCATCTACTTCTTCTTCTTCTTCTTCTTCGTCTCCTTCTTCTTGTTCTCCATCTTCTTCTTCTTCTTCTTCCTCTAATTGTTTATCTTCTTCTTCTTCTTCTTTTTACTCTTGTTCATTATCTTCTGCCTCTTCATCTTCTTCCTCGTCTTTTTCTTCTTCTTCTTCTTATTCTTCAACTTCTTCCTCTTCTTTTACTTCTTCTTCTTCCCCTTCTTTTTCTTCTTCTTCTTCAAATTCTTCTTGCTCTTCTTCTTCTTCCCCTTCTACTTGGTTTTTCTTGTTCTTCTTCTTCTTTTTCTTCTTCTACTTCTTCTTCCTCCCCTTCTTCTTCCTCTTCTTCTTCTTCTTAGTCTTCATCTTCTTTTTCATCTTTGTCCTCTTCTCTGATTCTTCCTTTCTCCTTCTTCTTTTTTATCTTCTTCTTCTTCTTCCTCTTCTTCTTCTTCTTTTTTTCTTCTTTTATTTATTTTTTTATTTTTTTTGTTCTTCTTTTTATTCTTCGTCTTCTTCTTCCACATCTTCTTCATCTTCCTCTTCTTCTTCTTCCACCTCATCTTCTTCTTAAAATTCTTCTCCTTCTTCTTCTACTACAACTTCTTATTCCACTTTTTCCCTTTGTCTTCTTCTTCCTCTTCTCCCTATTTTTCTTTGATTTCTTCCTCTTATTCTTCAACATCTTTTTCTTCTTCTTCTTCTCTTCCTCTTCTTATTCTTCTTCTTGTCCTTCTTCTTCTTCTCTTTTTCTTCAACCTCTTCTTCTTATTCTTCATCTTCTTCTTTTTCCTCTTCATTTATTTGTTCTTTCTCATCTACTTCTTCTTTTTCTTCTTCTTATCTTCTTTCATTGACTTCTACTTCTTCTCCTTCTCCCTTTTTTTTATACTTTTTCTTCTCCTCCTTATAGTTCATCTTCTACTTCTTCTTCTTCTTCTACTTATTTCATTACTTCTACTTCTTTTCTTCTCCTTCTTCTACATCCTCTTCTTCTTCTTCTTCTTTAGCTTCTACTTCTTCTTTTTCTTCTTCTTCTACTTTTTCTCCTTCTACTTCTTCTTATTCTCATTATTCTTCTTCTTCTACTGTTTCTTCTTCTTCTACTTCTTCTTCTACTACTACTACTTTTTCTTCTACTTCTTGTTCTTCTTCTACTTCTTCTTCTTCTTCTTCCTCTCTTCTTCTTCTTTTTCTTCCTTTTTTTTTCCTTCTTCTTGCTCTTCAAGTACTTCCTCCTCTTCTTCATCTTCCTATTCTTCTACTTCTTCCTCTTCTTCTTCTTCCCCTTCTTCTTCTTCTTTTTCTTCTTCTTCTTTTTCATCTTCTTCTTACTCCTCTTCTTCTTCCCCTTTAAGTTCTTCTTCTTCTTCTTTTGCTTCTTCTTCTTCCCCTTCTTCTTCCTCTACTTCTTCTTCTAGCTCCTCGTCTTCTTCTTTCTCTTTGTCCTCTTCTCCTAGTCTTCTTATTCTCCTTCTTCTTCTTCCTCTTCTTCTTCTTGTTCTTCTTCTTCTTCTTTTTCTTACTCCTCGTTATCTTCTTCTTCTTCTTCTTCCTCTTATTCCTCCTCCTCCTCTTCTTCTTCTTCTTCCTTTTAATCCTCTTCATCTTCTTCTCCTTCATCTTCTTCTACTTCTTCTTCTTCTTTTTCTTCTTCTTTGTCTTCCAATTGTTCTTCTTCTTCTTCTTCTTCTTATTCTATTTCTTCTTCTCCTTCTTCTTTTTCTTCTTCTTCTTCTTCTTCTTATTCTTTTTTTCTACTTCTTCCACATCTTCTACATCACCTTCTTCTTCTACTAGTTCTACATCATCTTCTTCTTAAAATTCTTCTTCTTCTTCTTCTTCTTCTTCTTCTGCTTTATCTTATTTCTCTTTTTACTTTATGTTCTCTTCTTTCCCTTCCTATTATTCTTCTTCTTTTTCCTCTTCTCCTAATTTTTTTTTTGCTTCTTCCTCTTCTTCTTATACTTCTTTTTATTCTTCTTCTTCTTCTTCTTCTTCCTCTTTTTACTCTTGTTCTTCTTTTCTTATTCCCCTTCTTCTTCTTCTTCTCCTTCTTTTTATTCTTCTTCTTCATCTTTTTTAACTACTTCTTCTTCTTCTCTTTGCTCTTGTTCCTCTACTTCCTCTTCATCTTCTTCTTCCTCTGCTTCTTCCTCTTCTTCTTCTTCTTTGTATTCTTACTCTTCTTTTTCCTCCTCTTCTTCTTCTTCCCCTTCTTTCTCTTCTTCGTCTTCTTCCTCCTTATCTTCTTCTTCCTTTTCATGCTCTTCTCCTCATCTTTTTCTTCTCCTTCTTCTTCCTCTTCTTTTTTCTTCTTATTCCCTTTCTTTTCTCCATCTTATTCCACATCCTCCTCCTCTTCTTCTTCTACTTCTTCACTTTCTTCTTCTTATTCTTCTTCTTCTTCTTCGTCTTCTTCTTCTTCGTCTTCTTCATCATCATCATCTTCTTCTTCGACTTTTCTTCATCTTCCAATTGTTCTTCTTTTTTCCTTCCAATTCTTCTTCTTCTTCTTCTTCTTCTTCTTCTTCTTCTTCTTTTTCCTCCTCTTCTTCTTCTACTATTTCTTCTTCACATTCTCCTTTTTGTTTTTCTTATTCTTCTTCTTTTTATTCTCCTTCTTCTTCTTCCACATCTTCTTCATCATCATCTTCTTCTTCTTCAACTTGATCTTCTCCTTAAAATACTTCTTCTTCTTCTTCTTCTTATACTACTTATTCTTTATATTCTGTCTTTTCCCCTTTGTCCCCTTCCTCCTCTTCCCCTTCTTCTTCTTCCTCTTCTCTTTATTTTCCTTCCAGTCCTTTCTCTTCTTCTTCTTCCCCTTTTTCTTCTTCTTCTTATTTTTCTTCCACTTCTTTCTCTTCTTCTTCTTCCTTTTCTTCTTCTTCTTCTTCTTTTTCATCTTCTTCTTATTCTCCTCCTCCTTTTTCTACTACTACTATTACTTCTTTTTCTTCTTCTTCCACCTCCACCTCCTCCTCATATTCTTCTTCTTCTCCTTCTTCTTCCACTTCTTCTTCTTCTTCTTCTTCTTCTTCTTCTTCTTCTTCATCTTCTTCTTCTCTTCTTCGTGCTCTTCTTCTTCTTCTTCCTCCTCTTTTTCTTCTTCTTTGTTTATCTTCTTCTTCTTCTTCTTCTTCTTAATCTTCCCCTCCATCTTTTACTTCTATTACTTGTTTTTCTTCTTCTTCTTCTTCTTCTTCTTCTTCTTCTACTTCTTCTTCTTCTTCATCTTCTTCTTCTTCTATTACTATTACTACTACTACTTTTTCTTCATCTATTTCTCGTTCTACTTCTTTCACTTCTTGTGCTTCTTCTTCTTCAGCTTCTTCATCCCTAATCCTCAATCTCTAATCCCTAATCTTTAATCTATATTCCTAAATCTATAATTCCCAATCCTTATTCTTAATCCCTTAATCCTTTAATTCCTAATCCATAATTCATAATCTTTAATCTCTAGTCATTAATCCTTAATCTCAATTCCTCTCAACCTAATAATCACCAATCCTTAATTCATAATCCCAAATTCTTAATCTGTAATACCTAATCCCTAATCTCTAATCCCTAATCTATACTTCCCTAATCCCTAACAACAAATCCCTTATCTGTAAGCCTACTTGCCCCAATCCAAAAGGGAGGAAACCCAACCAATTTTCTTCAAGAAAGTCCTTCTCTTACCATCGACCACCCACCAAATGTATATTAATATGAAGGCCTCCTAGTCGAAGTCTATAAAGGATTGCACATTGGCTTCCAGGATGTGGGACTTAGACTCTTCTATAAGGTTGGCTACCTCTTTGCTTATGGGGCAGGGTTTCCCTTTAGCCTTTGGGTTTCAATGCTATGGAGGATAAGCTGTGTCAAGGAACTTATTGAATTGACCAAAGTCTCATGTTCTTCATTCTATCAGATCTTTATTGTTACATCTAGGAGGGAGAATTATGGGTCGCCTTCTCATCATGGGAATAAGTTAGCTTGGATTTGGAAGATGAAGACTATGCCCCGACTTCACACGTTCATTTGAAAGGCAGCAAAGGATCTCATCTCCATGGCTGTTTGGCTTACATGGAGGCATTTAGGGGACTACAGATACTGCATATGGGGCTACGGTGCAATGGAGACCCTTCAGCATGCACTTTGGGACAGTAGGATGACGTAACAAATCTGGGAGGACCCTGCGCTATGCACTTCTACCTCAGCACTGGGCCTATGCCGTGGAGAGTGTGCGAGTGCAGTGTCGTGCCCCCTTATGAGTTTCTTGTCTCACACCGAGCTACCTAGCATGGCGCGTGGGAATTTAGCGTATCACTTGCCTGTATTGCTGCCACTTTGTATTACCTATGGGAGAATAGAAACCTCAAGAATCATAACAGGGCCACCCTCGGCAAGGATATCCTTATTAAGAAGATCAAGTCGGAAAATTCCACAACAACGAAGACTCCCATTTCTCATCCATGTAAGTCTAGTGGGAAGCTTCGCCCTACGGGGTCCCTTGTAGCCCTTACTTTGCTTCCCCACCCAATGGGATGGATCATGTTAAATTATGACATAGTTGTGAATGGTAACGAGGCTAGTGTGGGCATTATTGTTCGGGATCATTTTTGGTGTCCTATCTATATTGTGGGTAAGAGACTTCTTTCCCAGGCCTACAATGCTATGGAGCTTCGGGGTGGTCTTAGAAGCAATTGTGCTGATCGTGACCAAGCTTCAAAGATATCCTGTTGTTGAAATCCAGTCAGACTCCACCATTGCATAAGCTGTTGCTGACATATTTTGTTTTTGAGCCTCCATAGGGAGGTTTGTTTTGTAGGCTTCGGCTACTTTTGAATCAGAAAATCCATCTTCTTCTTCATGTTCTTCTTCCTCAGCTTTTTCTCCTACTTCTTCTTCTCCTTCACCTTCTTTTTCTACTTCATCTTCTTCTTCAAATTCTTCTTCTTCCTCTTCTTCTCCTTCTTCTTCTTCTTCTTACTCCTCTTCTTTCTCTACGCCATCTTCTTCCTCTTCCTCTTCTTCTTCTTCTTCTACTTTTCCTCTTCTTGTTCTTCTTCTTCCTCTTATTCTTCTTCTTCTTTTTCTTCTTCTTCTACTTCTTCTTCTTCTCCTTCATCTTTTTCTTCTTCTCCTTTTTCTTCGTATTCTTCTTCTTCGTCCACATCTTCTCTGTGTTCTTCTTCTTCCTCCTCCTCTTCTACTTCTTCCTCTTCAACCTTCTTCTTCTCGTTCCTCTTCTTCTTCTTCTTCCACTTCTTCTTCCTTTTCTTCTTCTTCTTCTTCCATTTCTTGTTCCACTTCTTCTTCATCTTCTTCTTTGTTTTCTTCTCCTTCCACCTCATCTTTTTCTTCTTCTTCTTGCTCTTCTTCCTCATCTTTCTTTTGTTCTTCTTCCACTTGTCGTTCCTTTTCTTCCTCATCATCTTCTTCTTTTACTTCTTTTTCTTCTTCTTCCTCTTATTGTTCTTCTTCATCTTCCTCTTCTTCTTCTTCCTCTTTTCCTTTTTTTGTCTCTTCTTCTTTTTATCTTCTTCTTTTTTCCACTTCATCCTCTTCCTCTTCCTCTTCTTCTTCTTCCTCTTCTTCTTCTACTTATTCCTCTTCCTCTTCTTCTTCTTCTTCTTCTTTTTCTTCTTCTCTTTCTTGTTATTTTACTTCTTTTTTCTTCTTCTTCTTCATCATCTTCTTCTTCTTCCTCCTCTTCTTCTTTTTCTTCATCGTCTTCTTCTTCTACTACAACTTCTTCTTCTTCTTCTTCTTCCTCTTCCTCTTGCACTTATTCTTCTTCTCCTCCTCCTCCTATTTCTTCTTCTTCTTCTTCTTCCTCTTCTTTTCTTCTTCTTCTTTGTTCGTCTTCTTCTTTTTACACTTCTTCATTTTCTACTTCTTCGTCTCTGTCTTCTTCTACTTATTCTTCTTCTCTTCTCCTTCTACTTCTTATTCTTCTTCTTTTTCTTCTTCTTCTTCTCTTTCTTCTTCTTCTTCCCCTTCTTCATCTTCTTCATCTTCTTCTTCTACTTCTTATCTTCTTCTTCTTCTTCTTCTTCTTCTTCTTGTCCTTCTTCTTCATATCATCTTCTTCTTCTTCTTCCATTTCTTCTTCTTCTTCTACTACTACTACTTCTCCTGTTGCTCCTTCTTCTTCCTTTTTGTTCTTGTTCCTCTTCTTCTTGTTCTTCTTCCTCTTCTTCTTCTTCTTTTTCTTTCACTTCCTATTCCACTTCTTCCTCTTCTTTGTCATCTTCTTCTCCTTCTCCCTATTCTTCTTCTTCTTGCATTTCTTCCTCTTCTTCCTTTTCTTCTTCTTCCCCTTCTTCTTCCTCTTCTTCTTCCTCCTCTTCTCTTTCCTTTTCCTCCTCACCTTCTTCTTCTTTTTCATCTTCTTCTTCTTCCTCCTCTTCTTATTCTTCTTCTTTTACTTGTTCATCTTCTTATTTTGCTTCTTCTTCTTGTTTTCCTTTTTCATTCTCTTTATCTTTTTTTGTCTCTTCTTCTTCTTCTTCTTTTTCATCTTCCTCTTCTTCTTTTTTTCTCTTCATCTTCTTCCACTTCTTAGTCTTTTTCTTCAACTTCTTCTCCTTTTTCTTCTTCTTATTCTTCTTCTTCTTCATCATCATCTTCTTCTTCTTCTCTTTCTTGTTCTTGTCATTCTTTTTCTTTTTCTTTTTCTTCTTCTTCTTCTTCTTCATCTTCTTCTTCTTTGTCAAAATCTTCTTCTTCTACTCTTCATCTTCTTTCTCTTGCTCTTCTACTTGTTCTTCTTCTTCTTCTTCTTCTTTTCTTCTTCTTCTTCTTCTCTTCTTCTTCTTCTTCTTCTTCTTCTTCTTCTTCTTCTTCTTCTTTTCTTCTTCTTCTTCATCTTCTTCTTCTTTCTACTCCTCTTCTTCTTCCACTTCTTTTTCTCCTCCTTCTTCTTCTACTTCTTCTCTTCTCTTTCTATTTCTTATTCTTCTTTTTCTTATTATTCTTCATTTTCTTCTTCTTCTTCTCCTTCTGTTTCATCTTCCTCTTCCCCTTCTTCATCATCTTCTTCTTCATATGCTTCTTCTTCTTCTTCTTCTTATCTTCTTCTTCTTCTACTTCTACTACTGCTACTACTACTTCTTGCTTTTCATCTCCTTCTTCTTCTTCTTATTCTTCTTCCTCTTCTTCTTCTTCTTATACTTCTTCTTCCACTTCTACCTCTTCTTCTTCTTGCTCTTCTTCTTCCTCCCCCTCTGCCTCTTCTTTCTCTTCTTCTTCTTGCTCCTTATCTTTTTTCTCTACTTCTTTCTTTTCTTGCTCTTTTTCTTAGTCTTCCTCTTCTTCTTTGTCTTCTTCTTCTTCTTCTTTTTCTTCTTCTTCAACTTTATCTTCTTTCTCTTGTTCCTCATCATCATCTTCTTCTTCTTCTTCTTCTTCTTCTTCTTCCTTTTCTTCTTCTACTTCTTCTTCTTCTCCATCTTCATCATCTTCATAATCATCATCATTATCATCATCTTCTTTTTCTTCTTCTTCTTCTTCTTCTTCTTCTTCTTCTTCTTCTTCTTCTACTACTCTTATTCTTCTTTCTTCTTCTTCCTCTTCTTCTTCCTCTTCTTGCTCCTCTTCTTCTTCTTTGTCTTTTTCTTTTGTTTCTTCATCTTCTCCCCAATCTTCTTCTTCATCTACAACTTCTTTTTTTCTTTTTCTTCTTCTCCTTGTTCTCCTTCTTCTTCTTCTACTACTACTTCTTCCTCTTTTACTACTTCTACTACTCTTACTGCTACAACTTTTTCTTCTTTTACTTCTTCTTCCACTACTTCTAGTTCTTCTTCCTCTTTTATATCATCTTTAATCCATAATCCCCAATTTTTAATCACTAATCTCTAACCCTTAATCTCAAATCCTTAATCCTTAATACCTAATTCTTAATTTTTAAGACTTAATCTCTTAATCTTTAATCCCTATATCATAATTTTTAATCCCTTATCCTAAATCTCTAATCCATAATCTCTAATCTCAAGTCCAAAATCTTGAATCCTTAATCCTTAATCCTAAATTACTTATCCCTAATCCTTATTCTTGATCCTTTAATCATTAATACATAATTCTTAAGCCCTAATTTCTAATGCTTTAATCCGTAATCCCTAATCTCTAATATCTATTTGATAATCCCCAATAGCTAAATCGTGGTCGTAATCACTAATCCTTCATTCATAATCCCTAATTCGTAATAGTTAATTGAAAATATCTTATCTTTAATCCTTAATCTCTTATCCTTAATCGCTACCTCCCTAATCCTCAATCTCGAAAAACTAATCCTTAATCCCTAAGCCTATCCTCCCTAATCCATAATCCATCGTCTTTGTTCTTGTTCTTCTTCTTCATCCTCTTCTGCTTCTTGTTCTTTTTCTTCTTCTTCTTCTTCCTCTTCTTCTCCTTCTTCTTCTACATCACCTTCTTCAAATTCTTCTTCGTCTTCTTCTTCTTTTTCATATTCCTCTTCTTCCACTTCATCCTCTTCTTTCTCTTCATCTTCTTCATCATCATCTTCTTCTTGTTCCACTACTTCTTCTTTCCTTTCTTCCACTTTTTCTTTATCCTCTTCTTCTTCTTCTTCTTCTTCTTCTCCTTCCTCTTCATCTTCTTCTTCTTCCTCTTCTTCTTTTCCTATTCTTCTTTCTCTTTTTCCTCTTCTTCTTCTCCTTCCTCTTCTTCTTCTTCTTCTTCTTCCTCTTCTTCTTTTCCTCTTCTTCTTTCTCTTTTTCCTCTTCTTCTTCATCCTATTCCCCTCATCTTACACTTTTTCTTCTTCTTCTTCTTTCTCTTCTTATTCTTCCACTTCTACATCTTTTATTTCTTCTTCTTGCACTTCTTCTTTTTCTTCATTTCCTTTTCTTCTTTCTCTTTTCCTCTTCTTGTTCTTAGTCTTCTTCTTCTTCTTCCTTTTCTTTTTCCTCTTCTTCTTCTTTTTCTTCTTCTTTTTCCTCTTCTTCTTCTTCCTCATCTTCTTCTCCTTCTTTGACCTCTTCCCCCCATTATCCACTTCTTCTTTTGATTTTACTTCTTCCACTTCTATTTCTTCTTCTTCTTCCTCCTTCTCTTCTTCTTTTTTCTTCATCTTCTTCTTCTTTTTCTTCTTCTTCATCTTCTTCTTCCTCTTCTTCTTCTTCCCCTTCTAATTGTTCTTCTTCTTCCCCTTCTAATTGTTCTTCTTCTTCTCCTTCTTCTTCTTCATCCTTTTCTTCTTTTTCTTGTTCCTCTTATTCTTCTTCTTCGACTTCTTTCTATTTTTCTTTTAACACCTTTTCTTCTTTTTCATGTTCTTCTTCTTCTCCTTCATCTTCTTCTTCTTCTCTTTTCCTTCATCCTCCTCTTCTTCTTCATCTTCTTCTTCCTTTTACTCTACTTCTAACTATTCTTTTTCTTCTTCTTCTTCTCTTCCTTCGTCGACTTTTACGTCTTCTTATTCTCCCTACTCTTATTCTACTTCTTCTTCTCCTTCTTCTTCTACTTCTTCTACTTCATCATCATCTTCTTCTACTTCTTCTTCTTCTTCTTCTTCTACTACTTCTTCTACTTCTTCTTATTATTCTTCTTCTTCATCTTCTAGTTCTTCTTCTTCTACTACTTCTTCTTCAGCTTCTTCTTCTTCATCTTCTTCTATTTCTTCTTCTACTAAGACTACTACTGCTACGTTTTCTTATTCTTCTTCTTCTTGTTCTACTCCTAGTTCTTGCTCTTATTCTTCTTTTTCTTCTTCTTCATCTTCCACTTCTTCTACTTCTTCCTACCCTTCTACTTCTTCTTCTTCTTCTTCTTCTTCTTCTTCTTCTTCTTATTCTTCTTCTTTTTCTTCTTCTTCTTCCTTTTCTTCTTCTTCTTCCTCTTCTACTTCTACTTCTTCTTCTTCTTCTTCTTCTTATACATTTTCATCCTCTTCATCTTCTTTTTCTACGACTTCATCTACTTCTTCTTCTTCTTCTTCCTCTCCTTCTTGTTCTCCATCTTCTTCTTCTTCTTCTTCTTCTAATTGTTTATCTTCTTCTTCTTCTTCCTCTAATTCCTCTTCTTCTTCTTCTTCTTCTTTTTACTCTTCTTCATTATCTTCTGCCTCTTCATCTTCTTTCTCGTCTTTTTCTTCTTCTTCTTCCTATTTTTCAACTTCTTCCTCTTCTTTTACTTCTTCCTCTTCTTCTTCTTCCCCTTCTTTTTCTTCTTCTTCTTCAAATTCTTCTTGCTCTTCTTCTTCTTCCCCTTCTATTTCGTTTTTCTTGTTCTTCTTCTTCTTTTTCTTCTTCTACTTCTTCTTCCCCTTCTTCTTCCTCTTCTTCTTCTTCTTCTTAGTCTTCATCTTCTTCTTCATCTTTGTCCTCTTCTCTGCATCTTCCTTTTCTCCTCCTTCTTTATTATCTTCTTCTTCTTCTTCTTCCTCTTCTTCTTCTTCTTCTTTTTCTTCTTTTATTTCTTTTTTTATTCTATTTGTTCTTCTTTTTATTCTTCTTCTTCTTCTTCCACATCTTCTTCATCTTCCTCTTCTTCTTCTTCCACCTCATCTTCTTCTTAAAATTCTTCTCCTTCTTCTTCTACTACTACTACTTCTTATTCCACTTTTTCCCTTTGTCCTCTTCTTCCTCTTCTCCTTATTTTTCTTTGATTTCTTCCTCTTATTCTTCAACATCTTTTTCTTCTTCTTCCTCTTCCTCTTCTTATTCTTCTTCTTGTCCTTCTTCTTCTTCTCTTTTTCTTCAACCTCTTCTTCTTATTCTTCTTCTTCTTCTTTTTCCTCTTCATCTATTTGTTCTTTCTCATCTACTTCTTTTTCTTCTTCTTATCTTCTTTAATTGACTTCTACTTCTTCTCCTTCTCCCTTGTTTTTATGCTTCTTCTTCTCCTCCTTATAGTTCTTCTTCTTCTTTTTCTTCTTCTTCTTCTTCTTCTTTTTCTTCTTCTTCTACTTCTTTCATTACTTCTACTTCTTCTTCTTCTCCTTCTTCTTCTTTAGCTTCTACTTCTTTTTCTTCTTCTTCTTCTACTTTTTCTCCTTCTACTTCTTCTTATTCTTATTATTCTTCTTCTTCTACTACTTCTTCTTCTACTACTACTACTTTTTCTTCTACTTCTTGTTCTTCTTCTACTTCTTCTTTCTCTTCTTCCTCTAATTCCTCTTCTTCTTTTTCTTTTTCTTCCTCTTTTTTCCTTCTTCTTCCTCTTCAAGTACTTCCTCTTCTTCTTCATCTTCCTATTCTTCTACTTCTTCCTCTTCTTCTTCTTCCCCTTCTTCTTCTTTTTCTTCTTCTTCTTCTTTTTCATCTTCTTCTTACTCCTCTTCTTCTTCCCTTTTAAGTTCTTCTTCTTCTTCTTTTGCTTCTTCTTCTTCCCCTTCTTCTTCCTCTACTTCTTCTTCTAGCTCCTCGTCTTCTTCTTTCTCTTCATCCTCTTCTCCTAGTCTTCTTATTCTCCTTCTTCTTCTTCTTCTTCTTCTTCTTCTTCTTCTTCCTCTTCTTCTTCTTGTTCTTCTTCTTCTTCTTTTTCTTACTCCTCTTTCTCTTCTTCTTCTTCTTCTTCTTCTTATTCCTCCTCCTCCTCCTCTTCTTCTTCTTCTTCCTTTTAATCCTCTTCCTCTTCTTATTCTTATTCTTCTTCTTCTTTTACTTCATCTTCTTCTCCTTCATCTTCTTCTACTTCTTCTTCTTCTTCTTTGTCTTCCAATTGTTCTTCTTCTTCTTCTTCTTCTTCTTCTATTTCTTCTTCTCCTTCTTCTTTTTCTTCTTCTTCTTCTTTTATTCTTTTTTTCTACTTCTTCCACATCTTCTACATCACCTTCTTCTTCTACTAGTTTTACTTCATCTTCTTCTTAAATTTTTCTTCTTCTTCTTCTTCTTCTTCTTTATCTTATTTCTCTTTTTACCCTATGTTCTCTTCTTTCCCTTCCCATTCTTCTTCTTCTTCTTCCTCTTCTCCTAATTTTTTTTTGCTTCTTCCTCTTCTTCTTCTACTTCTTTTTATTCTTCTTCTTCCTCTTTTTACTCTTGTTCTTCTTTTCTTATTCCCCTTCTTCTTCTTCTTCTCCTTCTTTTTATTCTTCTCCTTCTTCTTTTTTAACTACTTCTTCTCTTTGCTCTTGTTCCTCTACTTCCTCTTCATCTTCTTCTTCCTCTGCTTCTTCGTCTTCTTCTTCTTCTTTGTATTCTTACTGTTCTTCTTCCTCCTCTTCTTCTTCTTCCCCTTCTTTCTCTTCTTCGTCTTCTTGCTCCTTATCTTCTTCTTCCTTTTCGTGCTCTTCTCCTCATCTTTTTCTTCTCCTTCTTCTTCTTCTTCTTCCTCTTCTTTTTTCTTCTTCTTCCCTTTCTTTTCTCCATCTTATCCACATCCTCCTCCTCTTCTTCTTCTACTTCTTCACTTTCTTCTTCTTATTCTTCTTCTTCTTCTTCGTCTTCTTCATCATCATCATCTTCTTCTTCGACTTTTCTTCATCTTCCAATTCTTCTTCTTCTTTTCCTTCCAATTCTTCTTCTTCTTCTTCTTCTCCTTCTTTTTCTTCCTTTTCTTCTTCTTCTATTTCTTCTTCACATTCTCCTTTTTGTTTTTCTTATTCTTCTTCTTTTTATTCTCTTCTTCTTCTTCTTCCACATCTTCTTCATCATCATCTTCTTCTTCTTCTACTTGATCTTCTCCTTAAAATACTTCTTCTTCTTCTTCTTATACTACTTATTCTTTATATTCCTCCTTTTCCCCTTTGTCCCCTTCCTCCTCTTCCCCTTCTTCTTCTTCCTCTTCTCTTTATTTTTCTTCCACTTCTTTCTCTTCTTCTTCTTCCTCTTTTTCTTCTTCTTCTTCTTCCTCTTCATCATCATCTTCTTCTTCTTCTTCTTCTTCTTCTTCTTCTTTTCTACATCATCCTCTTCTTCTTCTTTTTTTCCTTTTCATCATCATCATCATCTTCTTCTTCTTCTTCTTCATTCTCTTCTTCTTATTCTCCTTCTTCTTCTTTCTCTTTTTCTTCTTCTTCCTCTATTTCATCTTCTCCTCCTCCTTCTTTTTCTTCTTCTTCATCCTCATAAGCTTCTTCTTCTTCTTCCTCTTCCTCTTATGCTTGTTCTTCTTCTTCTTCTCCTCCTCCTCTTCCTTGTTCTTCTTCTTCTCTTCTTCTTCTTTTCTTCTCTTCTTCTTCTCCTTCTCCTTTTTCTTTTTAATCTTCTTCTTCTTCTTCTTCTTCTTTTTACTCTTCTTCTTCATCACTTCATCTTCTTTTCCTTCTTTCTTCTTCTTCATCTTCTTTTTCAAATTCTTCTTCTTATTATTTTTCATCTTCTACTATTACAACTTCTTCTTATTTCTCTTCTTTCTCCTTGTCCTCTTCTTCCTCTTCCTATTCTTCTTCATCTTCTTTTTCTACTTCTTGTTTCTCTTCTTCTTCTTCTTCTTCTTCTTCTTCTTCTTCTTCCTCTTCTTCTTCTTCATCTTCTTCTTCTTCTTCTTCTTCTTCTTCTTTTCTTCTTATTCTAGTACAACTACTACTACTACTTCTTCTCCTTCCCCTTCTTCTTCTTCTTCCTCCTCTTTACCTTTCCTCTTCTTCTTCTTCTTCTACTACTTGTTCCACTTCTCCTCATCTTCCTCCAAACCTTCTACTTCTTCTTCTTCCACTTCTACTTCTTCTTCTTCTCCTCCTCTTTTGACTTCTTCTTCTTCTTCCTTAACTTCTTCTTCTCCTTCTTCTTCTTCTTCTTCTTCTTCTTCTTCTTCTACTTCTTCTACTTCTTCTTCTTCTTCCTCTTCTTCTTCCTCTTCTTCTTCTTTTCTACTTTTTCACCTTTTTCGTCTCTTCTCCTTCTTCTTCTTCTTCTTTACTCTTCTGTTTCTTCCACTTCTTCTCCTTCTCTTTCTTCTTCTTCTTCTTCTTCTCTCCTTCTTCTACCTCATCTTCTTCTTATTCTTCTTCATTTTTGTTGCCTTCTTCTTCTTCTTCTCCTTTTTCTCCTTCTTTTTCTTCATCATCATCCTCTTCTTCTTCTTCTTCTTCTTCTCCTTCTTCTTCTTCTTCTACATCTATTTCTACCTTTTCTTCTTCTTCTTCTTCATCCTCTTCCTCTCGTTCTTCCTTTTCTTCTTCTTCTTCCTCCTCATCTTCTTGTTCTTCTTCTTTCTTCTCTTCCTCTTTTTCCCCTTCTTCTTCTTCTTCTTCTTCTTCTTCATCTTCTTCTTCTTCTTCCTCCTCCTCCTCCTCTTTTTTTTCTTCTATTACTTCTTCTTCCTCTTCTTCTTTTCATCTTTTCTTCTTCTTCTTCCTCTTTTTCTTCTTCTTCTTCAACATCATCTTCTTCTTCTTCTTCCTCTTCTTCATGTTTTTCTTCTTCTTTTTATATTTCTTCTCTTATAGTTGTTGTTATTGTTCTTCTTCTTCTTCTTCCTCCTCTTCTACTTCTTTTCTTCTTCTTCATCTTCTCCTCCAACATTTTCTTCTTCTACTTCTTCTTCTTCTTCTTCTTCTTCTTCTCCTGCTTCTTGTTCTTCTTCTTCTACTACTAGTACTAATACTTTATTTTCTTTGCTTGTTCTTCTTCTTCCCTTATCGCTAATCTATAGTTATTAATCCCTAATCTTCAAAGCTTAGTCTTTAAGACCTAGTCCCTGAATCTCTAACCCTTCATTCTTAATCTTTAATCCCTTATCATGAAGCCCTAATCATTAATCTCTAATCTCTAATCCCAAATCCTTAATCCTTAACCAAAACCCTAAATCTTGTATCCTTGATTCTTATTCTTAATCCCTTAATATTTATTCCATAATACTTAATCCTTAATCTTTAATCCCTTAAACCTTAATCCCTAATCTCTAATCAATAGACCTTAGTCGTAATCACTAATCCTTAATTCATAATACCTAATCCTTAAAACCTAATCCCTAATCCCTAATTCATAATCTTTGATCCTTAATCTCTATCACTTAAATCTATAATCCCTAATCCTTAATCTCTAATAACTAAACCTTAATGCCTAAGCACACCCTCCATCATCCATACCCATCTTCTTCTTCATATTTTTCTTCTTCTTCCTCTTCTTCTTCTTCTTCCTCTCCTTCTCTTTTATTTACTTCATCACCTTCTTCAGATTCTTGTTCTTCCTCTTCTTCTTCTTCTTGTTCTTATTCTTTTTCTTCTTCTTCTTTTACTTTTTCATCTTTCTCATCTTCCTCCTAATCCTTTTTCACATCTTCTTATTCACCTTTTTCATTATCTTCTTCATGTTCCTCTTCTTCTTTTACTTCTCCTCTTCACCTTCTTCTTCCTCTCCTTTTTCTTTTTCTACTTCATCTTCGTCTTCTTTTTCTTCTATTTTTCTTACTCTTCTTCTTCTTCTTCTTCAACTTCTTCTTCTTCTCCTTCTTCTTCCTATTCTTCTTCTTCTTCTTCTTCTTCCTTTTTTTCTTCTTCTTCCTCCCCTTCCTCTTCTTCTTTACCTCTTCTTCTTTCTATTTATCCTCTTCTTCTTCCTCCTCTTCTTCTACATCATCCTTTTTCTTCTACTTCTTCTTCCTCCTCTTCTTCTTCTACTTCTTCTTCCTCATCATCTTCTTCTAGTTCCTATTCTCCTCATCTTCCTTTTATTCATCTTCGTCTTCCTCTTTCACTTCCACTTCTTCTTCTTCTTCTTCCTCCTCTTTTTCTTCTTCTTCTTCTTCTTCTTCTTCTTTTCCTCTTCTTACTTCTCTTTTTCCTCTTCTTCTTCTTCTTCCTCTTATTCTTCCTCTTCTTCATCTCCTTCCTCCTCATCTTCCTGTTCCTCTTCGACCTATTCTCCTCATCTTCCTCTTTGACTTCTTCTTCTACTTCTTCTTCCTCTTGTTCTTCTTCTTATTCTTATTCCTTTTCTTCTTAATCTTCTTCTTCCTCTTCGTCTTCTTCCTCTTCTTGTTCTTGTTCTTGTTCTTGTTCTTCTTATTCTTCTTCTTCATTTTCCTCTTACTCTTCTTCTTCTTCTTCTTCTTATTCTTCTACTACTATTACTTCTTCTTCACCTTCTTCTTCAACTTCTTCTTCTTCTTCCACTTCTTGTTATTCTTCTTCTACTTCTTGGTCATCTTCTACCACTTCTTCTTTTTCTTTTTCTTCTTCCTCTTCTTCTACATTTTCTTCTTCTTCTTCTTCTTCTTCTTCTTCTTCTTCTTCTTCTAAGTCTTTAGCTTCTTCTTCTTCTTCTACTCATTTTCTTCCTCCTCATCATCTTCTTCTTCTTCTTCTTCCTCTTCTTCATCCCCTTCTCCTTTTTCTTCTTGTTCTTCTTCCCCTCCTCCTCCTCGTCCTTTTTTGACTTCTACTTCTTCATCTTCTTCTTCTTCTTCTTCTACTGGTTCTTCTTCTGCTTCTTCTTCTTGCACTTGTTCTTCTTCTTCTTCCTCTTCTACTTCTTCCACTTCTTTGAATACTACTTATTCTTCTTCCTCTTCTTCATCTTCATCTTCTTTTTCCTCTACTTCATTTTTTTGCTTCTTCTTCTTCTGCTTCTTCCTTTTGTTCTCCTTCTTCCTCTTCTTCTTCTTCTTCTTTTTCCTCTTCTTCTTCTTCTTCCTCCTCTTTTTCTTCATCATCTTCTTCTTGTTCTTTTTGATCTTCTTCCTCTTCTTCTTCTTCTTCTTCTTTTTCTTCTTCCTCTTCTTTTTGTTCTTTTTCTTCTTCTTCTTCGTCTTTCTCCACTACTATTTCTTGTTCCTCTTCTTCTTCTTGCACTACTTCTTCTTGTTCTTCCTTCTCCTTCTTCTTTTTTCTTCTTCTTCTTCCTCTTCTTCCTTATTTTCTTTCTCTTCATCTTCTTCCTCTTCTTCCTCTTCTTCTTCTTCTTCTTCTTCTTATACTTCTTCCTCTTCTTCTTCATCTTCTTCTTCCTCTACTTCTTCTTCTTCTTCTTGATCTTCTTCTTTCTCTTCTACTTCCTCTTCTTCTTTTTCTTGTTCTTCCCCTTCATGCCCTTTTTCTTCCTCTTCATCTTTCTTTTATTTTTCTTCTTTCGCCTTGTCTTCTTATTCTTCATCTTCCTCTTCTTCCTCTTCTTCCTCATCTTCCTCATCTTCATCTTCTTCTTCTTCTTCTCCCTCTTCTTCTCCTTCTTCCTCTTCTTCTCCTTTCTCTCCTTTTTCTTCTTCTTCCTCTTCTTCTTCTTCTTCTTTTTCTTCTTCATTCTTCTTCTTCTTCATCGTCATCTTCTTCTTATTGTCCTTCATCTTCTTCTTCTTCTTCTTCTTCTTCTTCTTCTTCATCTTCTTTTTCTTTTTCTACTACTTCTTCTCCTTCCTACCCTTGTTCCTCTTCTACCCCTTCTTCTTCCTCTTCTTCTTCTTTTTCTTCTGCTCTTCTTCTTGCTTTACTTCTACTTTTTCTTCCTTATTCTTCTTCTTCTTCTTCTTCTTTTTCCTCTTCTTCTTCAACTTCTTTCTCTTTGCATTCTTCCTTTTTTTCTTCCTCTTCTTCCCCTTCTTCTTCTTCGTCTTCTTCTACTTCTTCCTCTTCTTCTTAATCTTCATCTTTCCCTAGTTCCTCTTTTTCTTCATATTCTTCTTCTTTCTCTTCTTCTTCCACTTCTTCCTTTTCATCTTCCACTTCTTCCTTTTCTTTTTCTTGCTCTTCTTATTCTTCTTCCTCTTGTTTGTCCTCTTGTTCTTCCTCTTTTTCTTCCTTTTCTTCCTCATCTTCCTCCTCATCTACTTGTTCTTCATCTTCCACTTCTTCCTCTTCTTCCTCATCTTCCTCTTCTTCTTCTTCCTCTTATTGTTCTTCTTCTTCTTCCACTTCTTCTTTTTCTCTTCTTCATCTTCTTCTTCTTCTTCTTCTTCCTTTTCTTCTTCCTCTTCTTCTTCTTCTTCTTCTTCTTCCTTTTCTTCTTCCTCTTCTTCTTCTTCTTCTTCTTTTTCTTCAACATCGTATTCTTCTTCTTCTTCTTCTAATTCTTCATCATCATCATCTTCTTCTTCTTCGACTTTTTCTTCTTCTTTCTCTTCTTTTTCTTCTCTTCTTCTTCTTCTTTCTCCTCTTTTTCTTCTTCTTCTTCTTCTTCATCTTCTCCTTCATTTTTTTCTTCTTCTACTTCTTCTTTTTCTTCATGTTCTCCTTCTTCTTATTCTCCTTCTTTTTCTTCTTGTACTATTTCTTCCTCTACTATTACTAATACTTCTTTTTCTTTTATTTTTACGACTACTACTTTTACTTTAGCTTCTTCTTCTTCTTCTTCCATAATCCAAATCTGTAATCCTTCATCTTTATTCCTTAATCCTTAATGCTTAATCTTTAAGACCTAATCCTTTAATCTCTTATCCCTCAGCCTTAATCTTTAATCTCGTATCCTAAATCCCTAATTCTTAACCCTAAATCCCTTATCCTTCATGCTTATTCTTAATCCTTTAACCTTTAATCCATAAATCCTAATCCTTAATTCCTATTCTTTATTCCTTAATACCTAATCTCTAATCCTTAAACTTTAGGTGTAATAACTATTCCTTAATTCATAATTCCAAATCACTAATACGTAATGTCGAATCCCTAATCCTTAATCTCTAATCCCAAATCCTCATCACTCAAATCCTTAATCCCTAATCTCTAATAACTAATCTCTATAGCCTAGGCCAACCCTCCCTAATCATTAATCCATCGTCATCTTCTTGTTCTTCTTCATCTTCTTCTTGCTCTTCTTCGTCTTCGCCATCATCTTCTTCAACTTCATCTTTTTCTTCATATTCTTCTTCTTCTTCCTCATTTTCTTATTCTTCTTCTTCTTCTTCTTCTTCCTTTTCTACTTTTTCTTCTTCTTCTTCTTCTTTCTCTTCTTCTACTACTTCTACATCTTCTAGTTCTTCTTCTTCTCTTTCTTCTTCTTCCTCTTCTTCTTCTTCTCCTTCTTTTTCTTTTTCTTCATCTACTTCTTGTTTTTCTGCTTCTTCCTCTCATTCCTCTTCATTATCTTCTTCTTCTTCCACTTCTACTTCTTCATCATCCTCTTCATCTTGTTCTGTGCATCTTCTTCTCCTACATGTTCTTCTTCTTCTTCCTCTTCTTCTTCTTCTTCCCCTTCCTCTACTTCTTCTTCTTCTTCTACTGCTACTACCACTACTTCTACTACTACTACTTCTTCTTCTTCTACTTCTTTTTCTATTTCTTCTTCTTTCTTATGTTCCTCTTCTTCTTCTTGTTCCTCTTCTTTTTCTTTGCCCTTTTCTTCTTGTTCTTCATCTTATTCTTCTTCTTCCCTTTGTTCTTCTTCTTCCCTTTCTTCTTCTTCTTCCTCCTCTACATCTTCTCCTACTTTTTCTTCTTTATCTACTTCTTCATCCCCTTCTTCTTCTTCTTCTTCTTCTTCCTCATTTTTTTCTTCTTCTTCTTCTTTGGCTACCTCTTCTTCTTCTTCTTCTTCTTCTTCTTCTTCTTCTTCTTCTGCTTCTTCTTCTTGTTCCCCTTTTTCTTCTTGTCTTCTTTTTCTTCATCCTCATATTCTTTTCTTCTTCTTCTTCTTCTTTTTCCATCTCCTCTTCTTCTTCTACTTCTTCTTTCTCTTCTACTTCTTCTTCTTCATCTTCTTCTTCTTCTTCTTCTTCTTCTTTTTCTATTTCTTCTTCTTGTACTTCTTCTTCTACCACTACTTCTTTTTCTTCTTCTTCTTCTTCCTTTACTTCTATCTATTTTACTTCTTCTACTTCTAGTTCTACTTTAACATCTACGTCTTCTTCTTCTTGTTCTTCTTCTTCCTCTTCTCCTTCTTCTTCTTCTTTTTCCTCTACTTATTCTTCCTCTTTTTTATCTTCTTCTTCTTCTACTTCTTGACCTTCCTCTTCGACTTCCTCTTCTTCTCCTTTTTCGTTTCCTTCTTCTCCTTCTTCTTCTTCTTTTACTTTTTCTTTTTTCTCTTCTTCTTCTTCTACTACTACTTCTCCTTCTTCTTCTTCTTCTTCTTCTTCTTTCTCATCTCCTTCTTCTTATTCATCTTCTTCTTCCTTTTCATCTTTTTCTTCTTACTATTATTCATCTTCTTCCTCTTTTTCTTCTTCTTCTTTTTCTTCTTTTTCATCTTCTTCTTCACCTTCTTCTTCTTCCACTTCTTCATCCTCTACTTCTTCCTGTCTTTCTCATTTCTCTTTTTTTTCCACTTTTTCTTCTTCATCTTCATCTTTTTCTACTTTTTCGTCTTCTTTTCCACCTCTTGTTCTTCTTCTGCTTCTTGTTCTTCCTCTTCTTCTTCTTACTTTTCTTCCTTTTCTTCAATTTCCTCTTCTTCTTCTCCTTCTCCTCTTCTTCTTTCTCCTTCTCTTTCTCTTCTTCTACTTCTTTTTCATCATCTTCTTCTTCTTCTTCTTCCTCCTCTTCAACTTCTTCTTTATCTTCTTATTGTTCTTCCCCTTCTTCTTCTTCCTCTCCTTCTCCTTCTAGATATTCTTTTTCCCCTTCTTCTTATTTTTCTTCTTTTTCTTCTTCTTCTACTTTTTCCTCTTCTTCCTTTTCTTCTTCTACTTCTACCTCTTCTTCTTCTTCTTCTTCTTCACCTTTTACTTCTTCCCCTTTTAATTCTTTTTTTCCTCAACTTCTTCTTCTCCTTCTTCTTCTTCTTCCACTTCTTCCTCTTCTTCATCTTCTACTTCTTCTTCCCCTTCTTCTTCTTCTTCTTCTTCTTCTTCGTGCCCTACTTCTTGTTCTTCTTCCTCTTCTTTTTCTACTTCCTATTCCTCTTTTCCTCTTCTAGCCTTTTCTTCTTCTTCATCTTCTTCTGCTTCTTCTTCTTGTTCTTCCACTTCTTTTTGCTCTTCTTCTTCTTTTTCTTCTTCTTCTACTTCCACTTCTTCTTTTTCTTCTTCTTCTTCCTCCTCCTCTTCTTCTTCTACTTCTTCCTCTTCTTCAATTTCTTCTTCCTCTTCCTCATGTTTTTCTTCTTCTACTTCTTCTTCTTCCTCTTCCTCTTCCTCCTCTTCTTTCTCATCATCTTCTTCTTCTTTATTGTCACGCTCTTCTTCTTTTTCTTCTTCCTCCTCTTCTTCCTCATCTTCCTCGCTTTCTTCGTGTTCTTCTTCCACTTCTTCCTCTTCTTCTTCTTCTTCCCCTTCTTCTTCTTCTTCTTCTTCTTGTTTTCCTTCTATTTCTTCTTCTTCTTCTTTTTGTACTTCTTCTTCTTCTACTTCCGCCTCTTTTTCAACATCTTTCTATTCTTCTTCTTCCTCGTTTACTTCAACTTCTTCCTCTTCTTCTTCTTCCTCCTCTTCTTCTTCTTCTTCCTCCTCTTTTTATTCTTGTTCCAACTTCTTCTTATTCTTCTTCCCCTTCTTCTTCTTCTTCTTCTTCTTCTTCTTCCTTCTTTCTACTTTCTTCTTTCTTTTTCTTGCATTTTCTACTTCTTCTTCTTCCTCATCTTCTTATTCTTCTTTTTCTTCTTCTTCCCAAACTTCTTCTTCTCCTTTTTCTACTTTCCCTTCTTCTTCTTCTTCCTATTCTTCTTCTTCTTTTTCTACTTCATCTTCATCATCATCATCTACTTCTTCTTTTCTTCTTCTTTCACTTACTTCTTTCTCCTCTTCCATTTCTACTTCCTCTTCTTCTTTGCCTTCTTCTTCTTCTTCTTCTTCTACTACTACTATTACTAGTATTACTTGAACTTCTTCATCTTCTTCTTCATCCTCGTCTGCATCCTCTTCTTCTTCTTCTTCTTTTTTCTTCTTCTTTTTCTACTATTTCTTCTTAAACTTCTTCATCCTCTTCTTCTTCTTCTTCATTTTCTTCTTCCTCTTCTTCCTTTTCCTAGTTCCTCTTCCTCCACTTTCTTTTCTTTTTCTTCTTCTTCTACTTCTTCTTCTTGTTTGTCTTCTTCTTTTTCTTGTAATTCTTCCACTTTTTCTTCTTCTTCTTCTTTTGCTTCCTCTTTCATTTCTTCCTCTTCATCTTGTTCTTCTTCTTCTTACTTTTTCTTTTCCATCTTCTGCTACTACTACTACTACTTCTTTCTATTCATCTTCTCTTCTTCACCTTCTTCTTCTTCTTCCCTTTCTTTTTCTTCTTCTTTATGTTTTCCTTCTTCTTCTTCTTCTTCTTTTTCTACCTCTGTCTCTTGTTCTTCCTCCTTTTGTTACCCATCTTTTTAAGCTTCATCATCCTCTCCTTCTACTTCTTCCTCTCCCTCTTCTTTCTCTTCTTCTTCTTATTGTTCTTTTTGTTCTTATTCTTCCACATCTTTTTCTTGTTCTTCTTCCATTACTTACTCATCTTCCTATTCTTCTTCTTCTTCTTCTTCTTCTTCCTCCTCCTCCTCCTCTTCATCCTCTTTCTCTTCTTCTTCATCATATTCTTCTTGTTTTTCCCCTTCTTTTTTTTCCTTTTCTTTTTTTCTTCTTCTCATTTTCTTCTTCCTCCTCTTCTTCTTCTTCATGTTCTTCTTCTTGTTCTTCTTCTTCTTCCTCTTGCCCTTATTCTTCTTCTTCTTCTTCTTCTCCTCCTTTTTCTTCCTCTTCATCTTGTTCTTCATCTTCATTTTCTTCTTAACGTTCTTCTTCTTCTTCTTCTCTTTCCTCAACTTCTTCATCATCATCTTCTTCTTCTTTTTCTACTTCTTCTTCTTCATCTACTACTACTTTTTCGTCTTCGTCTTCTTCTTCTTCTTCTACTACTACTACTACTTCTTTTACATCTTCCTCTTCTTCTTCTTCTTCTTCTTCTTCGTCTTCTACTTCTTTTCTCTTCTTTTTCTTCTTCTTCTTCTTCGTCTACTTCTTCATCTTCCTCTACTTCTTCTTATTCTTCTCCTTCACCTTCTTCTTCTTCTCCCACTTCTGCTTTTACTTCTTCTTCTTCATCTTCTTCCTCTTCTTCCTTTTGTTCTTCTTCTGCTCCCTCTTTCTCCTCTAGTTACTTTTCTTTCTCTTCTTCTACTTTCCTGTCTTTTTCTTCTTCTTCCTCTTATTCTTCTTGCTCTTCTTCTTCTTCTCTTTTTTCTTCTTCTTCCTCTTCATCATCTTCTCCTTGTTCTTCCTCTTCCTCCCCTTCTTCTCTTCTTCCTCTTCTTCCTCCTCTTCTTCTTCCATTTCTTCTTTTTCTTCTTCCTCTTCCTCTACTTCATCCTTATCTTCTTCTTTTGCGTCTTCTTTTTCCTCAACTTCCTCGTCTTTTTATTCTTCTTCTTCTTCCCGCATCTTCTTCTTCATCATCTTTATCTTTCTGTTCTTCCTCTTCTCTTCTTCTTAATTTTCCTTGTCCTTTTCATTTTCTTTTTTTTCTTCATCATCATCATCTTCTTCTTATTCTTATCCTTATTCTTCCTCTTCTTCCACATCCTCCTTGTCTTCTTCTTCTTCTTCTTCTTCATCATCATCAACTTCTTCTTCTTCTTCTTCCTCTTCATCTTCTTCTTCATCTTTCTCTTCTTCTTCTTCTTCTTCTTCCTCTTCCTCCTCTTCATATTCTTCTCCATTTTCCTCTTTATCTTCTTCTTCTACCCCTTCTACTTCTTCTTTTTGTTCCTCCTCTTCTACCTCTTCTTCTTCTTCTTCGTCTTCTTCATCATCTTCTTCCTCGCCCTCCTCCTCTTCTTCATCCTCTTCTTCTTTTTTCTTCTTCTACTCTTCCATTTCTTCTTCTACTTCTTCCCCTTCTTCTTCTTCCCCTTCTTCTCCTTCTTGTTCTTCTTCTTCCTCTTTTTCTTCTTCTTCTTCTTCTTCTTCTTCTTTATCTTCTTGTCCTTCATCTTCCTCTTCTTCTTCTTCTTCTTCTTCTTCTTCATTTTCTTATTTTTCTTCAATTTCTTCTTCTACTAGTTATTCTTCTTCTTCTACTTCTTCTTCTGCTACTACTTCTACATCCTCTTCATCGTCATCATCTTCTTCCTCTTCTACTACTATTACTACTACTTCTTTTACTTCTTCTTGTTTGTCTTCTACTTCTTGTTCTTTTCTTCTTTTTCTTCTTTTTCTTCTTTATCTTCTTCTTCATCTACTTCTTCCTCTTCTTCTTCTACTTATACTTCTTCTTATTCTTGTTGTTGTTCTTCTTCTTAGTCTTCTCCCTCTTCTTCTTTCTCCTCTAGTTCCTCTTCTTTCTCATCTTCTACTTTCTATTCTTTTTCTTCTTCTTACTCTTGTTCTTCTTCCTCTTGTTCTTCTTCCTCCTCTTCTTCTTCTTCTTCTTCTTCATCTTCGCCTTCCAAATTTTGTTCTTCTTCTTCCTCTTCTTCTTTTATCTCGTCTTCTTTCTCTTCTTCCCCTTCTCTTCTTCTTCTTCTTCCTCCTCTTCTTATTCCACTTCTTCTTCTTCTTCTTCTTCTTCCTATTCCTCTACCTCTACTTCTTCTTCTTCATCTTCCGCATCTTTTTCTTCATCTTCTTCTTCCTACTTCTTCTTCTTCTTCTTCTTCTACTTCTTCATCTTACTACTCTTCCTCTCCTTCTTCCTTATCCTTTTCCTCTTCTTCTGCCTCTTCTTCTTCTTCTTCATCGCCTCCCTTGAATTCTTCTTTTTCTTTTTTTCTCTTCTTCTTCTTCTTCTTCTTCTTCATCTTCTTCTTAATCTACTTCATCTTCTTCTACCTCTTTTCCTTTTTTCTTCTTCTTGCACTTCTTTTTGTACTTTTTCTTCTACTTCTTCCTCCTCTTATTCCTTATCTTCCTCTTTTCCTCTTTTTCTTCTTCTTCTTCCTATTCTTCTTCTTGCTCAACTTCTTCTTCATATTCTTCTTCTTCATCATCTTCTTCTTTTTCATCCTCCTCTTCTTTCTTATCTTCCTTTTCTTCTTCTTCTTCTTCCTCTTCTTTTTCCTCGCCTTCTTCTTTCACTTCTTCTTCTTCTTCTTCCGTTCCTCTTCTTTGTCTTCCTCTTCTTCTTCCTAGTCTTCTTCTTCTAGTTTTTCTTCTTGTTCTTCTTCTTCTTATTTTTCTTCTTCTTCTTCTTCTCCTTGCTCTTCTTCTTCTTCTTCTTCTTCTTTTACTTCTTCTTCTTCTTCTTCTTCCTCTTCTTCAGCTTTTTCCACGTCTTCTTTGTCTTCATCTTGATTCTCCTTTCCTCTTCTTCTTCTTCATCTTCTTTTTTGTCTTCTTCTTCTTTTTCTTCTTCTCCTTCTTCTTCTTCTTTTTCTTCTTCTTATTCTTCTTTGACTTCTTCCTCTTGTTTTTCTTCCTCTTCTTTTTCTTCTTTTTCTTCTTCTTCTGCTTCTTCTCCTTCTAATACTTCCTTTTCTCATTCTTCTTCCCCTTCTATTTCTTCTTTTTCTTCTTCTTCTTCTTCTTCTTCCTCTTCTTCTTCTTCCTCCTCTTGTTCCTCTTCTTTCCCTTCATTTTCTTCTTCTTCCTTATGTCATTCTTCTTTCTCTTTTTTTCTTCTTCTAATTCTTCTTTTTCTACTTGTTCCTCTTTTTCTTCTTCATCTTCCTCTTATTCTTCTTCTTCCTTTCCTACATCTTCTTCATATTTTTGTTCTTCCTCTTCTTCCTCCTCTTCTTCTTCATCCTCCTTCTCTTCCTTTTATTGTTCTTCCTCAACATCTTCTTCTTCTTCCACCTCTTCCTCGTCTTCTTCTTCTTCCTCTCCTCGCTTCTTGTTATTCTACTTCTTCTTCTTTCTCTTTTTCTTTTTCTTCTTCATTTTCTTCTTCTTCTTTCTCTTCTTCCCTTTGTTCTTCATCTTCTTCTTCTACTTTTCCTTCTTCTTCTTCTTCTTCTTCTTCTTCTTCTTCTTCTTGTTATTCTTCTTCTACCTCCTTTAGTTCATCATCTTCCTCTTCTTCTTCTTCCTTTTCTACTTCATCTACCTCATCTTCTTCTTCTTTCTCCTTTTCTTACTCTTCTTTTTATCTTCTTTTTGTTCTTCTTCTTCTTCTTCTACATCTTCCTCTTCTTCTTCTTCTTCTTAGTCCTCGCCCTCTTCTTCTTCTTCCTCCCATTCTGTTCTTGTTCTTGTTCTTGTTCTTCTTCTTCTTCCTTCTCCTCTTCTTTTTCATTTTTTCCTTTTTCATCCCCTTCCCCTTCTTCTTCTTCTCCTTCTTTCTCTTCTTCTGCTTTTTCTTTTTTTTTTCTTTTTCTTCCTCCTCCTCTGCTACCTCTACTTCTTGTTCTTTTTATTTTTCTTCTTCCTCTTCTTCTTCCTCATCTACTTCTTCCTTGTCTTCTTCTTCTTCTACCTCATCTCCTTCTTCTTCTTCTTTGCCTTCTTTAACTTTTTTGACTTCATCTTCCTCTTATTCTTCATCATCATCTTCTTCTTCTTCTTCCACATCTTCTTCTTCTTCTTCAACTTCTACTGCTTCTTCTTTTTCTCCTTTTCTTCCACTTCTTCTTCGTCTTCCTCTTACTCCTCTACTTGTTCTTCTTCATCTTCTTCTTCATCTACTCCATCTTCTTCCTAATCCTCTTCATCTTCTTCATCGACTTCTTCTTCCTCTTCTTCGTCATCCTCCTCGTCCTGTTCTTGTTATTCTTCTTCTTCTTCTTCTTCTTTCTCTTTTTCTTCTTCCTCTTCATCTTCTTCTTCTTATACTTCTTTATCAACTTCTTGTTCCCCTTCTTCTTGTTCCACTTCTTCTTCTTCTTCCTCTTCTTCTTCTTCTTCTTCATCTTCTTCTTCTTCGTCTTCATCTTCTTCATCATCTTCTTCTTTTTCTACTTCTTCTTCTTCTTCTTCTTCTTTTTCTTCCCCTTCCTCTTCTTTTTCATCATCTTTTTCCTCTTCTTCATCCTCTTCTTCTTCTTCTTCTTCCTCCTCCTCTTCTATTTCTTCTTTTTCTACTTCTACTTCTTCATCTTCGTCTTCTTCTTCTTTTTCTTCTTCCTCTTCTTCTTCTTCTTCTTCTTCTTCTTCTTCTGCTTCTTCTTCTTCTTCTTCTTCTTCGTCTTCTTCTTATTCTCACTTCTTCTTTTTGCATATTCTTCTTCTTGTTCTTTTTCTTCTTTCTCTTCATTTTCTTCTTCTTTTTATTCTTCTCCTTCCACTTCCTCTTCTTTTTTTTCTTCTTCTTCATTTTCTTTTTCTTCTTTCCCTTCTTCATCTTGTTCTACTTCTTCTTTTCCTTTGTTTCTTTCTTCTTCTTCTTTTCTACTTCTTCTGTCTTGTTTAGTTCATCATCTTCCTCTTCTTTTTCTTCCTCTTCTCCTTCGTCCTCTTCTTCTTCAATCTATTATTATTATTATTATTATTATTATTATTATTATTATTCTTGTTCTTCTTCCTCTTCATTTGCATCTTCCTCTTCTTCTTCATCATCTTCTTCTTCTTCCTCCTTTTCTTCTTCCTCCTCCTATTCTCTTCTACTTCTTCTTCTTCTTCTTCTTCCCCTTCTTCTTCATCATCTTCTTATTCTTTTTCTTCTTCTTCTTCTTCTTTTTCTTCTTCTTCTTCATATTCTTCTTCTTCTTTTTGTTCTTCTTCTTATTCTTCTCCTTCTTTCTCCTCTTCTTCTTCTTCTTCATCATCTTCTTCTTCTTCTTCTTCTTCTCCTTCTTCTTCTTCTTCCTCTATTTCTTCTTCTTTTTCCTTTTCCTCTTCTTGTTCTTCCTCTTCTCCTTCATCTTCTTCTTCTTCTTATTCTTCTTCTTTTTCTTCTTATATGCCTTCTTATTCTTCTCGTTCTTCTTCTTCCCCTTCGTCTTTTTCATCTTCTTGTTCTGGTTCTTCTTCTCCTCCTTTTTTTCTCCCCCTTTCTTTTATTTTTCATCATCATCTTCTTTTTCTTCTACTTTTACTATTTCTTATTCTTCTTCTTCTTCTTCTACTACTACTACTACTACTTCTTCTTCTTCTTCTTTTTCTTCTTGTACTACTATTACTACTGTTGCTACCATTTCTTCTTCTCCTTCTTCATCTTTTTCTTCTTCTTCTTCATCATCTTCTTCTTCCTCTTCTTCTTTTTCTTCTTCATCTTCTTTTTCATCTTCTTCTTTTTCTTCTTTTTCTTCTTCTTTTTCTTCTTTTTCTTCCTCTTCTTCTTCTCCTCCTCCTTATTCTTCTTCTTCTTCTTCTTCTTCTTCTCCTTCTTTTTCTTCTTCTACTTCTTCTTTTTCTACTTCTTTTTCTTCTTCCTCTTTTTCTTCCACTTCTTTCTCCACTTCTTATTCCTCTACTTCCACATCTTCATCTTCCTCTACAACCTATTCTTTTCTTGTACATCTTCTTCTTGCTCTTCTTCTTTTACCTCTCCTCTTCCTCTTCTTCCTCACCTTCTTCTTCTTCTTCATCTTCCACTTTTATCACATCTTCTAATTCTTTTTCTTCTACTTCTTCTCCCTACTTCTCCTTATTCTAATTCTACTTCTTATTCTTCTATCTCTTCTTCTTCATCATCTTTTTCTTCTTCTTCTTCCTCTTCTTCTTCTTCTTCCCCATATTTTTTTCTTCTTTTTCTTCATTTTGTTCTTCTTCTTCTTCATTTTTTACTACTTTTCCTTCTTGTTGCTCCCTTTGTTTCTCATCTTCCTCTTCTTTTAATTACTCCTCTTTTTCTTCTTTTTCATCCTCTTCTCCTTCTTTACCTTCTTCTTTTTCTTCTTTTTCTTCTTTTTCTTCTTATTCCTCCTCATCTTCTTCATATTCTTCTTCCTCTTCTTTCTCATCTTCCTCTTCTTCTCCTTCTTGTTCTTCCTCTTCTTCTTCTTCTGCTTCCTTTTTTTCCTCTTCTTCCTCTTCTTCTATTTCTTCTTCTTCTCCCCCTTCTTCTTCCTCATCTTCTCCATCCAGTTCTTCATCTTCCTCTTCCTATTCTTCTTCTTCTTTGTCCTCCTCCTCCTATCTTCTTCTTCTTCTTCTTCTTCTTCTACTTCTTCCCCTTCTTCTTCTTCTTCTTCTCCTTTTTCCTCAACTAATACTACACCTTCCTCTTCTTCTTCATTTTATTCTTCTTCTTCTTCTTCTTCTTTTACTACAACTACTTCTTCCTCGTCATCTTCTTATGCTTCTTCTTCTTCTTCTTCTTCTTCTCCTTTTTCTTCTACTTCTTCTTCTTCTTCTTCTTCTTTGTCTTCTACTACTTCTTCTTGTTCTTATTCCTCTTCTTTTTCTTCTTTTCTTCATCTTCTACTTCTTCTTTTCCTCCTTAGATTCCTCTTCTTCCTATTCTTCTTTTTCCTTATCTTCTTCTTCATACTATTATACTTCTTGTTCTTATTGTTCTTCTTGTTTTTCTTCTTTTTCCTCTTCCCCTTCTTCCTCTTCTTCTTCTTCTTTTTCTTCTTCTTCTTTGTCTTCATCGCCTTCCTCCTCTCCCTCTTCCTCATCCTCTTCTTTTTCTTCTTCTTCTTCTTCTTCTTTCCCTTCTTCTTTATCATCTTCATGTTCATCTTCTTCTTTTTCTTCCTCTTTTCTTCTTCTTCTTCTTCTCCTTCATCTTTTTCTTCTTCTTCTTCCCTCTCCCCCTCTTCTTCTTCAACTTCAACATCTTCATTTTCGTCGTTTTCTTCTACTTTTTCTTCTTTTTCATCGTCTTCTTCTTCTTTTTCTATTTCCTTTTCTTCAACTTCCTCATGTTCCTCTTCTTCCTCTTCTACTTCTTCATCTTCTTCTTCTTTATCTTTTTCCTCTTCTTCTACTTCAAATACCTCTTCTTCCTCTTCTTTATGTTCTTTGACTTCTTCCTCATCTTCCTCTTTTTCTTCTTCTTCTTCTTCTTCTTCTGCATCTTCTAGTTCTTCTTATAGTTGTTCTTCCTCTTCTTTTACTTTTCTCTTCTTCTTCCTCATCCTCCTCTGGTTTCTCTTCTTTATCCTCTTCCTGTTCTTATTCTTGTTCTTGTTCTTCTTCTTCTTCTTCTTCGTCTTCTTCCTCCTCTTCTTCTTTTTCTTCTTTATCTTTTTCTTCTTCTTCCCTTTCTTCTTCTTCTTCTTCTTCTTCTTCTTCTATTCTTTCTATTTCTTCTTCTTCTTCCTCTTCTCCTTCTTTCACTTCTTCCTCTTCTTCTTATTCTTCTTATTTCTTCTCCTCTTCTTTCACTTATTCTATTTCTTTGACTTCTTCCACTTCTTCCTCTTCCTCTTCTTCCTCTTCCTAATGTTCTCAATCTTCTTCCATCTCTTCTTCGTCCTCATCTTCTTCTTCTTTTTCTTCTTCTCTCCGCATCTTCGTATTCCTCTTTTTCTTCTTTTTGTTCTTCTTCTTCTTCTTCCTCCTCCTCTTCTTTTTCTTCTTTATCTTTTTCTTCTTCTTCCCTTTCTTCTTCTTCTTTCTTCTTCTATTCTTTCTATTTCTTCTTCTTCTTCCTCTTCTTCTTATTCTTCTTATTTCTTCTCATCTTCCTCTTATTCTTCTTCTACTTCTTCCTCATCTTCCCCTTCTTCTGCTTCTTCTTCTTCCACTTTTTCTTTTTCTTTCTCTTCCTCTTCTTCTTCTTCTTCTTCTCCTTCTCCTTATTCTTCTTGCTCTTGTTCTTCTTCTTCTTCTTCTTCTTCTTCTTCTTCTTCTTCTTTTTCTCCTCTTGTTCTTCTTCTTCCTGTTCTTCTGTATCCTATTCTTCATCTTCCTCTTCGTAATCTTCTTCTTCTTCTTCTTCCTCTTCTTCTTCTTCTTCCTTCTTCTCCTCTTCTTATCATCATCATCTTCTTCTTCTTCTTCTTCTTCCACTTCTTCTTCTTCTCCTTATTTCTCAACTACTATTTCTTCTTCTTCTTCTTCTTCTTCTTCTTCTCTTGTTCTTCTTCTTCCTCCTCCTCTTCTTCTTCTTCTTCTTTTTCTTCTTCTTGTACTTCTACTTCTTCTTCTTCTTCTACTACATCATCTTCTTCTTTGTCTTCCACTTCTTCTTCTTGTTTTCTTTCCTCTTCTTTTTCTTCTTTTCTTCTTCTTCTACTTCTTCTTTTTCTTCCTCAAGTTCCACTTCTTCCTATTCTTCTTTTTCCTCAACTTCTTCTTCGTGTTATTTTTCTTCTTATTCATGTTCTACTTCTTCTTTTACTTCTTCTTTTTCCTCCTCTTCTTCCTCTTCTTCTTCTTCTTTCTCTTCATCCTCTTCCTCTTCTTCCTCCTCATCTTCTTCTTCTTCTTCTTCTTCTTCTTCCCTCCACCTCCTCCTCTTCTTCTTCAAGCTCAACTTCTTCTTCTTTTCCTTCTTTTGCTTCTTCTTCTTCTTCTTCTTATTTTTCCTCTTCTACTTCTTTGTCTTCTTCTTCTTCTTCCTCTTCTTCTACTTCTTATTCTTCTTCTTCTTGTTCTTCATGCTCTTTGACTTCTCCCTATTCTTCTTCTTTTTCTTCTTCCTCTTCTTCATCTTCTACTTCTTCTTCTCATTCTTCTTCCTCTTCTTTTTCTTCTTTTTCTCTTTCTTCTTCTTTTTCTACTTCTTCTTCTTCCTCCTTTGGTTCTAGTTCTTTATCCTCTTCTAGTTCTTGTCCTTCTTCTTCTTGTTCTTCCTCTTTTTCTTCTTCTTCTTCTTCCTCTTCCTCTTCTTTTCTTGCAATTCTTATTCTTTTTCTTCTTACTCTTCTTTCTCTTCTTCTTCTTCTTCCTCCTCCTCTTCCTCTTCTTCTTCTTCCTCATCTTTTCCTTCTTCTTCCTTCTCTTTGTCATCTTCGTTTTCTTCTACTTCATATTCTTCCCCCCATGTCTTCTTCTTCTTCTTCTTCTTCTTCTTCTTCTGCTCCTTCTTCCTCTTCTTCTTCTTCTTCCTTTTCTTTTCTCTTTATCTTTTCTTCTTCATCTTCTTCTTTTTCTTCTTCCCTTTCTTATCCATCTATTTCCTCTTCTTCTTCTTTTTTCTCTACTTCTTGTTCTTCTTCTACCTTCGTTAGTTCATCATATTCCCCTTCTTCTTCTTCCACTTCTTCTTCTTTCTCTTGTCCTTCTTTCCCTTCTTCTTCTTCTCATTCTGCTTAAACCTCCACATCTTCTTCTTATTCTTCTTCCTTATTTACCTCTTCTTCTCTTTCCTCTTCATCCTCTTCTTCTTCTTCTTTCTCTTGTTCTTCTTCTTCTTCTTCTTCTTTTCAATCTTCTTCTCCACCTTTTTCTTCTTCTTCTTATTCTTCTTCATCCTGTTTTTCATCTTCCTCTTCCTATTCTTCATCTGCTTCTTCTTTTTCTTCTTCTTCTTCTTTTTTTAGTTCTTATTTTTCTTCCTCCTCCTCCTCCTATCTTCTTCTTCTTCTTCTTCTTCTTCGTTTTATTCTTCTTCCACTTCTTCTTCTCCTTATTCCTCAACTACTACTTCTCCTCTTTCTTCTTCTTCTTTTTGTACTTCTTCTTCTCCTCCTCCTTCTTCTACTACTACTACTACTTCTTCCTCGTCTTCTTCTTCTTCTTTTTCTTCTTCTTTTATTTCTTCTTTGTCTTCTACTTCTTCTTCTTGCTCTCCTTCCTCTTGTTTTTCTTCTTTTCTTCTTCTTCTACTTCTTCTTTTTCCTCCTCATGTTCCTCTCCTTCCAATTCTTCTTTTTCCTCATCTTCTTCTTCATTGTCCTGTTGTTCTTCTTGTTCTTTTTCTTCTTATTCTTATTCTTCTTCTTCTTCATCCTCTTCTTCCTCTTCTTCTTCTTCTTCATCCGCTTCCTTTCCTTCCTCTTCCTCATCTTCCTCTTCTTCTTCATCTTCTTCTTCTTCTTTCTCTTTTTTATCTTCCTCTTCTTCATCTTATTCTTCTTCTTCCTCTTCTTCTTCTTCTTCTCCTTCTCTTTCTTCCCTTTTTTTCCTCTTCTTCCACCTCCTCCTCTTCATCTTCTTATACTTCAACTTCTTCTTTTTCTTCTTTTTCTTCTTCTTCTTCTTCTTTTTCATCATCTTCTTCTTTTTCTACTTCTATTTCTTCGACTTCCTCTTGTTCCTCTTCTTCCTCTTCTTCTTCTTCACCTTATTTTTCTTCTTCCTCTTGTTCTTCTTCTTCTTCTTCTTCTCCTTCTACTTCTTGTTCTTTATCTTCTTCTTCATCTTCTTTTCCATCTTCTTCTTCTTCTTCTTCTTCGACTTCTTCTTCTAGTTCTTCTTCTTCAAATTCCACTTCTTCATTGTCATCCCCTTCTACTTCTTCTACTTACTCTTCTCCTTCTTCCTCTTCCTCTTCCACTTCTACTTCTTCTACTTCTTCTTTATCTTCTTCTTCTTCTTTTTACTCTTCTTCTTCCTCTTCCTCCAGTTCTTCTCTTCTTGTTCTTCTTCCACTTCTTCTTCTTCTTCTTCTTCTTCTTCTTCTTTTTCTTCTTCTTTGTCCTCCACATCTTCTTCTTCAATTCTTCATCATCTTATTATTCTTCTTCTTCTTCTTTTTCTTCTTCTTCTTCTTCTTCATCTTCTTCTACTAGTTCTTCTTCTTTTTCTTCCTCTTGTTCTTCTTCCCCTTCTTTCTGTTCCTCTACTTTTGCTTCTTTTTCTTCTTCTTCCTCTTCTTCTTCTTGCTCTTCTTCTTCTTTATGCATTTCTTCTTTTTCTTCTTCTATTTCTCTTTTTCTTCCTCTTCTTCTACATCATTTTCTTTTTGTACTTCTTCTTCTTCTTCTTTTTCTTCTTCTCCTTCTCCTTCTTCTTCTTCTTCTTCTTCTTCTTCCTATTCTTCTTCTTCTTCTTCTTCAACATCTACTTCTTCTTCTAACTTTTTCTCTAGTTCTTCTTCTTCTTTAACTTCTTATTCTTCTTCTTCTTCCTCTTCTTCTTATTTCTCTTATACTTCTTCTTCTTCTACTTCTAATTCTTCTTCTTCCTCTTCTTCTTCTACTTCGTTATCTTCATCTTCTTCATCTTCCTTTTGTTCTTCCTCTTCTTCTGCTTGTTTTTCTTCGTCTTCTTCTTCTTCTTCTTCTACTTCATCTTCTTCTTCTTCTTCTTCTTCTTCTTCTTCATCCTCCTCCTCTTCTTCTTCTTCTTCTTCTTCTTCTTCTTCTTCTTCTTCTTCTACTTCATCTTCTTCTTCTTCTTCTTCTTCTTCCTCCTCCTCCACTTCTTCTTCTTCATCATTATCATCATCGTCCTCTTCTTCTACTTCTACTTCTTCTGCTTCTTCTAGTTCTACTTCTTCTTCTTCTTTTCTTTTTCTTCTTTTTGTACTTCTTCCTCTTCCTCCTCTTCCTATTCTTGTTCTTCCTGTTCTTTGTCTTCTCCTTTTTCTTCTTTTTCTTCTTCTTGTTCTCCTTCTTCCTATTCTTCTTCTACTTCTACATCTTTTACGCCTTCTCCTCCATCAAATCCCTCTTCTTCTTCTTCTTCCTATTCTTCTACTTCTTTTCTTCTCTACTCATTCTTCTTCTTCTTCTTCCACTTCTACTTCTTCTCCTTCAACTTTATCTTTTGCTACTTCTTCTTTTTCTTTTTCCTCTTCTACTTCTTCCTCTTCCTCCTCTTCTTGTCTTCTTGTTCTTCTTCCTCTACTTCTTCCTCAGCTTCTTCTTCTTCTTCATCTTTCTCTTCGCTTCTTCTTCTACCTAATCTTCTTCTTCTTCTTCTTCTTCGTCTTTTTCCTCATCTTCCTCGTCTTCCCCTTCTTGTCCTTCCCATTTTTCTTTCTTCTTCTCCTTCTTTGTTTTTCTACTCTTCTTCTTTTTTTTCTTCTTCTTCTACTACTACTACTACTTCCCCTTCTCCTTTTTCTTCTTCTTCTTCTTCTTCTTTCCTTTCCTTTTCATCTTCTTCTTCTTTTTTACTTCTTCTTCTACTTCCTTCGCTTCTTCCTCATCTTCCTCTTCTTCCTCATCTTCCTCTTCTTCATCTTCCTCTCCTTTTTCTTCTTCCACCACATCTTTCACTTCTTCTTCTTCCTCTTCTTCCTCTTGTTCTTCTTCCTCTTCTTTCAATTCTTCTAATTTCTCTTTTTTTGCTTCTTTTTCATCTTCTTCTTCTTCTTTTTCTTCTTCTTCTTCCTCTTCTTCGTCTTTCTTTTTTTCTTCCTAATCTTCTTCTTCTTTATCATCTTGTAGTTCCTCTTTTTCTTCATTTTCTTCTTCTTCTTCTTCTTCTTCTTTTTCTTCTTCGTCTTCTTCTACAACATCTACGTCATCTTCTACTTGTTCGTCTAATTTTTCTTCTTCTTCTTCATCTTCCTCCTCTACTTCTACTTCATCTTCTTCCTCTTGTCATTCTTCTTCTTCTTCTTCTTCTACTTCTATAGCTTCTTCATCTTCTTCTTTTTCTACTTCTACTTTATCTTCTTCTTCTTCCTTTTGTTCTTCCACTTCTTCTTCCTATTCTTGTTATTGTTATTGTTCTTCTTCTTCTTCTTTTATCACTACAACTTCTTCTTTTCTTCCCCTTCTTCTTCTTCTCCATCTTCTTCTTCTACTACTACTACTACTTCTACTTCTTCCTCTAGTTCTTCTTCTTCTTCTTCCTCTTATTCTTCTTTTTTTACTTCTTCTTCTTTCTCACCTTCCTGGTCTTCTTCTCTTTGTTCATTGTCTCCTTCTTCTTCTTCTTTTTGTTCTTTTAATTCTTCTTCTTCCTCTTCTTCTTCTACTTCTACTTGTTCTACCTCTTCTCCTTCTTCAAATTCCTCTTTCTTCTTCTTCTTCCACTTCTTTTACTTCTTCTTCCTCTTCTCCTTCTTCTTTACCTCCTGCTTCTTCTTGTTCTTCTTCTTCCTCTTCCTCCTCTTCTTCGCTTCTTTTTTTCTTCTGCTTCTTCTTCCTCTTCTTCTTCTTTTTCTTCATCTTCCCCTTCCTCTTCTACTTCCTAATCATCTTCTTCTTTTTCATCATCTTTTTCCTCATCTTCTTCTTCTTGTTCTTCTTCCCACTTTTCTTCTTCTTCTCTTTCTTCTTTTTTCTACTCTTCTTCTTTTTCTTCTTCTTCTTCTTCTTCTCCTTCCCCTTCTTTATCTTCTTTTTCTTCTTCTTCTTCTTTTCTTTCTTTTTCTTCTTCTTATTTTTCTACTTCTTCTTCTTCTACTTCCTCCTCTTGTTCCTCATCTTCCTCTTCTTCGTCTTCCTCTCCTTCTTCTTCTTCCACTTCTTCTTCTTTCACTTCTTCTTCCTCTTCTAAATCTTCTTGTTATTCCACCTCTTCCTCTTTTTCCAACACTTCTTCTTTTTCTTCCTCTAACTCATCTTTCTCTTATAATTCTTCTTCTTCTTCTTCTTCTTCCTCTTCAACTTCTTCCTTTTCTTCTACTTTTTCTTCCCCATCTCCTTCTTCTTTCTCTTCTTCTCCTTCGTGTCCATCTCCTTCCTCTTTGTCTTCATGTCATTCTTCTTCATCTTCTTCTTCTTCTTTTTCATCTTATCATTCTTCTTCTTCTTCATTTTCTTCTTTTTCTTCTTCCCCTTCTTCTTCTTCTTCTTCTTCTTCTTCTTCTTCTTCTTCTTCTTCTTTCTCAACTTCTTATTCTTCTTCATCATCTTCTTCTTCCTCTTCTTCCTCTTCTTCTTCCTCAACTTCTTCTTTTCTTCATCTTCTTCTTCCTCATCGTCTTCATCCTCTTCTTTTTCTTCCTCTTCCACTTCTTCTTCTTCTTTTTCTTCTACTTCTTTCTCTTCTTCTTATTATTATTCTTATTCTTATTCTTCTTCTTCTTCTTCTTCTTTATCTTCCTATTCTTCTTCTTCTTCTTCTTCCTACCCTTCTTCTTCTTCTTCTTCTTCTTCTTTTCCTTCTTCCTCTTCATCTTCTTCTTCTTCTTCCTTCGTTTGTTCATCATGTTCCTCTTCTTCTTCCTCCTCTTCTTCTTCTTCTTGCTCTTCTTCTTCCTCCTCTCTTGCTCTTCTTCTTCTTCTTCTTCTTCTTCTTCCTCATCTTCTTCGTGTTCTTCCTCCTCTTCTTCCTTATCTTCATATTCTTCTACATCTTCTTCATCTTCCTCTTTGTCTTCTACTTCTTCCTCTTTCTCTTCTTCTTGTTCTTCTTTGTCTTCTTTTTCTGCTTCTTCTTCTTCTTCACATTCTTCTTTTTGTTCTTCTTCTTCTTTGTCTTCTATTTCTTCTTCTTCCCTTCTTCCTCTTCTTCTTCTTCTTCTTCTTCTTCATCCATTTATTCTTCTTCTCCTTCTTCTACATGTTCTCATTCTTCTTCTTCTTCTTCGTCTTGTACTTCTTCTTCTTCTTGTTCCTCTTCTTCCCCTTATTCTTCGTTCTCTCTCTACATCTACTTTCTCTTCTCTTTCTTCTTTTTCCTCTTATTCTTTTTGCTCCTCTTCTTCTTATTGTTGTTTTTGTTGTTGTTGTTGTTCTTCTTCTTCTTCTTTTTCTTCATCTTCTTCTGGTTCTTCTTCTTCTTCTTCTTCTTCTTCATTCTCTTCTTGTTCTTCTTTCTCTTTTTCTTCTTTATTTTCTTCCTCATCTTCTTCCTGTTCTTCTTTGTCTTATTCCTAATCTTCCTCTACTTCTTCATCTTCTTTGTCTTCCTCTTCATCCTAACCTTTCTCTTCTTTTTCTTCTTCTTCTCCTTCTTCTTCTTTGTCTTCTTCTTCTTCTTCTTCTTCTTCTTCTTCTTCTCCTCCTCCTTCTTCTCCTACTTCTTTCTCTTCTTATTCTTCTTCATCCTCTTATTATTATTATTATTTTTATTATTTTTCATCCTCTTCTTCTTCTTCATCTGCTTCTTCCACTTCTTGTTCTTCTTCTTCTTTTTCTTCTAATTCTTCTTCTTCTTCTTTTTCTTCATCTTCTTCTTTATCAACTTCTTCTTCCATCATCTTCATCTTTTGCTTCTTCTTTCTACTTCTTTTTCATCTTCTTCTTCCTTTTCTTCTTTTTCTTCAACTTCTTTTTCGGCTTCCTCTTCCTATTCCACTTCCTCATCCTCTTCCTTTTGCCCTTCCTCTTCTTTGTCTTCTTCTTCTTCTTCTGCTTCTTCATCTTCTTCCTTCTTTCTTCTTCCATCTGTCTTCTTCCTTCGTTCTTCTTATTTCTTCCTTCTTCCTTCTTCCTTCTTCTTTCTTCTTTCTTCCATCTACTTTCTTTCTTCTTGTTTCTTTTTTCTGCTTTATACTTTCTTTCTTTCTTTTTCTTCTTCTTCTTCTTCTTTTTCTTCTTCTTCTTCTTCCTTATCTTCTTCGGCTTTTTCTTCTTCTTCTTCGTCTTCCAAAACTTCAAATTCTCCTTTTTCTTCTTCCCCTTCTTCTCCTTCCACTTATTGTCCTTCCTCTTCTTCTTCTTACTATTCTTATTCTTCTTTTCCTACTTCTTCATCTTCAACTTCTTCTTCTTCTCTTCTTCTCTTCTTCTTCTTCTTCTTTATCTTCTTTTTCCTCTTCCTCTATCCCTTCTTCTTCTTGTTCTTCTTCCTCTTCTTCTTCTTCTACTTCTTCTTCTTCTTCTTTTGCTCCTACTTCTTCTTATTCTTCTTCTTCCACCTTATTCTGTTCTTTTTCTGCTTCTTCTACTACTACAAGTACTATTACTATTACTTTTTCTTCTTCTTCCTCCTTTACTTCTTATTCTTCTCCTTCTTCTTCTTCTTCTTCTTCTCATTCTTGTACTTTTGTTTCTTCTCCTTCTTCCTCTTCTTTCACTTGTTATTTTTCCTTTTATCCTTCTTCTCTAATTCCTCTTCTTTCTCTTCTTCTACCTTCCCTACTTTTT
>JAIUJO010000594.1:62500-70000 GCA_023846275.1 Vanilla planifolia | reverse complement strand
TTCTTCCTCTTTTTCTTCTTCTTTGTCTTCTTCTTCTTCTTCTTAATCTTCCCCTCCATCTTCTCCTTCTATTACTTGTTTTTCTTCTTCTTCTTCTTCTTCTTCTATTACTATTACTACAACTACTTTTCTTCATTTGTTTCTTGTTCTACTTCTTTCACTTCTTATGGTTCTCCTTCTTTATCTGCTTCTTCATCCCTATTCCTCAATCTCTAATCCCTAATCTCTAATCTATATTCCTAAATCTATAATCCCCAATCCTTATTCTTAATCCCTTAATCCTTTAATACCTAATCCATAATTCATAATCTTTAATCTCTAGTCATTAATCCCTAATCTTAATTCCCAAATACGTAATCCCTAATCCTTCAACCTCATAATCACCAATCCTTAATTCGTAATCCCTAATTCCTAATCTGTAATACCTAATCCCTAATCTCTAATCCCTAATCCTTAATCCTTAATCCCTAATCTATACTTCCCCAATCCTTAATCCTTAATCCCTAACAACAAATCCCTAATCCCTAAGCCCACCTGTCCCAAACCAAAAGGGAGGAAACCAAGCCAATTGTCTTTAAGAAAGACCTCTTACCATCGACCACCCACCAAATGTATATTAATATGAAGGCCTCCTGGTCGAAGTCTGTAAAGGATTGCACCTTGGCTTCCAGGATGTGGGACTTAGACTCTTCTATGAGGTGGGCTAGCTCTTTGCTTATGGGCAGTGTTTCCCTTTAGCATTGTGGTTTCAATGCTATGGAGGATAAGCTGTGTCAAGGCACTTATTGAATTGACCAAAGTCTCATGTTCTTCATTCTATCGGATCCTTATTGTTACATGTAAGAGGGAGAAATATGGGTCGCCTTCTCATCATCGGAATCAGTTAGCTTGGATTTGGAAGATGAAGACTATGCCCCGAATTCACACGTTCATTTGAAGGGCAGCAAAGGATCTCATCTCCATGGCTGTTTGGCTTACAGGAAGGCGTTTAAGGGACTATAGATACTAAATATGGGGCTGTGGTGCAATGGAGACACTTCAGCACGCACTTCATCTCCATGCGCTATGCACTTCTACCTCGGCAATAGGCCTATGCTGTGGTGAGCGTGCGGGCACTGTGTCGTGCACCCCTGTGAGTTTCTTGTCTCACACCAAGCTACCTAGCATGGCGCATGGGAATTTAGCTTATCACTTGTCTGTGTTGTTGCCACTATGTACTATATATGAGAGAATAGAAACCTCAAGAAGCATAATGGGGCCACCCTCAACAAGGATATCCTTATTAGGAAGATCAAATTGGAAAATTCCACAACAATGAAGACTCCCATTTCTCATCCATCTAAGTCCAGTGGGAAGCTTCACCCTACGGAGTCCCATGTAGCCCTTACTTTGCTTCCCAACCTAATGGATCATGTTAAATTATGACATAGTTGTGAATGGTAATGAGGCTTGTGTGGGCATTGTTGCTCGGGATCATTTCGAGTGTCCTATCTACATTGCACGCAAGAGACTTCTTTCCCAGTCCTACGATGCTCTGGAGCTTCGGGTGGTCTTGGAAGCAATTGTGTTGATCATGACCAAGCTTCAGAGATATCCTGCTGTTGAAATCCAATCAGACTTCTTTCCTCAGCTTTTTCTCCTACTTCTCCTTCTCCACCTTCTTCTTCTACTTCATCTTCTTCTTCAAATCCTTCTTCTTCTTCTTCTTCTCCTTCTTCTTCATCATCTACTTCTTCTTCTTACTCCTCTTCTTCCTGTACGTCATCTTCTTCTTCTTCTTCTTTTTCTTTTCCTCTTCTTGTTCCTCTTCTTGTTCTTCTTCTTCCTCTTATTCTTCTTCTTTTTCTTCTTCTTCTTTTACTTCTTCTTCTCCTCCTTCTTTTTCTTTGTTTTCTTCTTCTTCTTCTTCCACTTCTTCTTCGTGTTCTTCTTCTTCTCCTTCTTCTTATTCCTGTTCTACTTCTTCTTCTTATTCCTTCTTCTTCTCGTTCCTCTTCTTCTTCTTCTTCCTCTTCCTCTTCCTCTTTTTCTTCTTCTTCCATTTCTTGTTCCACTTCTTCCATTTCTTGTTCCACTTCTTCCATTTCTTGTTCCACATCTTCTTCTTCTTCATCTTCTTCTTTGTTTTCTTCTCCTTCCACCTCATCTCTTTCTTCTTCTTCTTGCTCTTCTTCCTCATCTTCCTTTCCTTCTACTTCCACTTCTCCTTCCTTTTCTTCCTCATCTTCTTCTTCTTTTACTTCTTTTTCTTTTTCTTTCTCTTACTGTTCTTCTTCTTCTTCTTATTCTTATTCAACTTCCACTTTTTCTTTTTCTCTCTTCTTCTTTTTTTATCTTCTTCTTCTTTTTTCCACTTCATCTTCTTCCTCTCCTTCTTCTTCTTCCTCTTCTTCTTCTCCTTCTTCCTCTTCCTCTTCTTCTTCTTTTTCTTCTTCTCTTACTTGTTCTTTTACTTCTTTTTTTTCTCCTTCTTCATCGTCTTATTCTTCTTCTTCCTCTTCTTCTTTTTCTTCATCGTCTTCTTCTTCTACTACAACTTCTCTTGTTCTTCTTCTTCTTCCTCTTCCTCTTCCACTTGTTCTTCTTCTCCTCCTCCTCATCCTCCTACCTCTTCTTCTGCTTCTTCATCTTCTTCTTTTCTTCTTCATCTTCTTTTTCTACTCTTCTTCTTCTTCTTTGCCTTCTTATTTTTACACTTCTTCATTTTCTACTTCTTCTTCGTCTCTGTCTTCTTCTTCTTATTCTTCTTCTCTTCTCCTTATACTTCTTATTCTTCTTCTTTTTCTTCTTATTCTTCTCTTTCTTCTTCTTCTTCCCCTTCTTCTTCTTCTTCATCTTCTTCTTCTGCTTCTTCTTCTTCTTCTTCTTCTTATCTTCTTCTTCTTCTTCTTCTTCTTCTTCTTCTTCTCCTTCTTCTTCATATCTTCTTCTTCTTCTTCTTCTTCTTCTTCTTCTTCTTCTTCTTCTTCTTCTTCTACTTCTTCTTTTGCTTCTTCTTCTTCTTCCTTTTTCTTCTTGTTCCTCTTCTTCTTGTTCTTCTTCCTCTTCTTCTTCTTCTTCTTCTTCTTCTACCACTTCTTATTCCACTTCTTCCTCATCTTTGTCATCTTCTTCTCCTTCTCCCTATTCTTCTTCTTCTTCTTGCATTTCTTCCTCTGCTTCCTTTTCTTCTTCTTCCTCTTCTTCTTCTTCCTCTTCTTCTTCCTCCTCTTCTCTTTCCTTTTCCTCCTAATCTTCTTCTTCTTTTTCATCTTCTTCTTTTTCTTCATCTTCTTATTCTTATTCTTCTTCTTCTTCTTCTTCTTCTTCTTCGTCTTCTTATTTTTCTTCTTCTCTTATTTTTCTTTTTCTTTCTCTTTATCATATTTTGTCTCTTCTTCTTCTTTTTCATCATCCTCTTCTTCTTCTTTTTTCCTCTTCATCTTCTTCCTCTTCTTATTCTTTTTCTTCTACTTCTTCTCCTTCTTCTTGTTCTTAATCTTCTTCTTCTTCTTCTTCTTCTTCTTCTTCTTCTTCATCTTCTTCTTCTTCTTCTTCTTTTTCTTGTCCTTCTTATTTTTCCTTTTCTTCTTCTTCTTCTTCTTCTTTTTCTTTGTCATCATCTTCTTCTTCCTCTTGCTCTTCTACTTGTTCTTCTTTTTCTCCTCCACCTTCTTCTTCTTCTTCTTCTTCTTTCTACTCCTCTGCTTCTTCCACTTCTTTTTCTTGTCCTTCTTCTTCTGCTTCTTCTCTTCTCCTTTTGCATCTTATTCTTGTTCTTCTTATTCTTCTTCATTTTCTTCTTCTTCTTCTCCTTCTGCTTCTTCTTCCTCTTCCCCTTCTTCATAATCTTCTTCTTCTTTTGCTTCTTCTTCTTCTTCTTATCTTCTTCTTTATCTGTTTCTTCTTCTTCTTCTTATTCTTCTACTACGATTACTACTTCTTCTTGCTTTTCATCTCCTTCTTATTCTTCTTCCTCTTCTTCTTCTTGCTCTTCTTCTTCCTCTTCCTCTGCATCTTCTTCCTCTTCTTCTTCTTCTTGCTCCTTATCTTTTTTCTCTACTTCTTTCTCTTCTTACTCTTTTTCCTAGTCTTCCTCTTCTTCTTCTTCTTCTTTGTCTTCTTCTTCTTCTTCTTTTTCTTCTTCTTCTACTTTATCTTCTTTCTCTTCTTCCTCTTCATAATCATCATCTTCTTCTTCTTCTTCTTCTACTTCTTCTTCTTCTTCTCCATCTTCATCATCATCATAATCATCATCATTATCATCATCTTCTTCTTCTTCTATTTCTTCTTCTTCTTCTTCTTCTTCTTCTACTCTTATTCTTCTTCTATTTCTTCTTCTTCTTCTTCCTCTTCTTCTTCTTCTTGCTCCTCTTCTTCTTCTTTGTCTTTTTCTTTTGTTTCTTCATCTTCTCCCCAATCTTCTTCTTCATCTACAACTTCTTTTTTTTCTTTTCTTCTCTTTGTTCTCCTTCTTCTTCTTCTTCTTTTTCTTCTTCTTTTACTACTACTTCTTCCACTTCTACTACTTCCTCTTCTACTATTACTGCTACAACTTTTTCTTCTTCTTGTACTTCTTCTTCCACTACTTCTAGTTCTTCTTCTTCTATATCATCTTTGATCCCTAATCCTCAATTTTTAATCAGTAATCTCTAATCCTTAATCTCTAATCCTTAATCCTTAATACCTAATCCTTAATTTTTATGACTTAATCTCTTAATCTTTAATCACTATATCATAATTTTTAATCCCTTATCCTAAATCCCTAATTCATAATTGTTCTTGATCCCTTAATCCTTAATACATAATTGTTAAGCCCTAATTTCTAATGCTTTAATCCCTAATCCCGAATCTCTAATCTCTATTCAATAATCCCTAATAGCTAAACCTGGTCGTAATCACTAATCCTTCATTCATAATCCCTAATTCGTTATAGTTAATTGGAAGTATCTTTTCCTTAATCCTTAATCATTAATCCCTAATCGCTACCTCCTTAATCCTTAATCCCAAAAAACTAATCCCCAATCCCTAACCATATCCTCCCTAATCCATAATTCATCGTGTTTGTTCTTGTTCTTCTTCTTCATTCTCTTCTGCATTTTCTTCTTCTTCTTCTTCTTCCTCTTCTTCTCCTTCTTCTTCAACATCACCTTCTTCTTCAAATTCTTCTTCTTCTTTTTCATATTCCTCTTCTTCCACTTCATCCTCTTCTTCCACTTCATCTTCTTCATCTTCTTCATCTTTTTCATCATCATCTTCTTCTTCTTCTTCTCCTCCTTCCTCTTCATCTTCTTCTTCTTTCTCTTCTTCTTTTCCACTTCTTTATCTTTTTCCTCTTCTTCTTCTCCTTCTTCTTCTTCTTCTTCTTCCTCTTCTTCTTTTCCTCTTCTTCTTTCTCTTTTTCCTCTTCTTCTTCGTCCTCTTCTCCTCATCTTACTCTTTTTCTTCTTCTTCTTCTTCTTTCTCTTCTTATTCTTCCACTTCTACATCTTTTACTTCTTCTGCTTCCACTTCTTCCTTTTCTTCATTTCCTCTTCTTCTTTCTCTTTTCCTCTTCTTGTTCTTCCACTTCTTCTTCTTCTTCTTCCCCTTCTTTTTCCTCTTCTTCTTCTTTTTCTTCTTCTTTTTCCTCTTCTTCCTCATCTTCTACTCCTTCTTTGACCTCTTCTCCTCATCATCCACTTCTTTTTATTTTACTTCTTCCACTTCTATTTCTTCTGCTTCTTCCTCCTTCTCTACTTCTTCTTTTTCTTCGTCTTCTTCTTCTTTTTCTTCTTCTTCATCTTCTACTTCCTCTTCTTGTTCTTCCCCTTCTAATTGTTCTTGTTGTTCTTCTTCTTCTTCTTCTTCCCCTTTTCCTTCTTCTTCTTCTTCTTCTTCATCATTTTCTTCTTTTTCTTGTTCCTTTTATTCTTCTTCTTCTACTTCTTCTTATTTTTCTTCTAACACCTTTTCTTCTTCTTCATCATCTTCTACTTCTCCTTCTTCTTCTTCATCTCTTTTCCTTCATCCTCCTCTTTTTCTTCTTCTTCCTTTTACTCTTCTTCTATCAGTTCTTTTTCTTCTTCTTCTTCTCTTCCTTTGTCGACTTTTACGTCTTCTTCTACTCCCTCCTCTTGTTCTGCTTCTTCTTCTCCATCTTCTTCTACTTCTTGTACTTCATCATCATCTTCTTCTACTTCTTCTTCTTCTTCTTCTACTTCTTCTTTTACTTCTTTTACTTCTTCTTATTCTTCTTTTACTTCATCTTCTACTTCTTCTTCTTCTACTACTTCTTCTTCATCATCTTCTTCTCCTACTTCTTCTTCTACTACTACTACTTCTTTTTCGTATTTTTATTCTTCTTCTTGTTCTACTTCTTGTTCTTGTTCTTCTTCTTATTCTTCTATTTCTTTTTCTTCTTCTTCTTCCTCTACTTCTTCTACTTCTTCTACTTCTTCCTTCTCTTCTACTTTTTCTTATTATTATTATTATTATTCTTCTTCTTTTTCTTCTTCTTCTTCTTCTTCTTTTTCATATACTTTTTCTTCCTCTTCATCTTCTTTTTCTACGACTTCATCTACTTCTTCTTCTTCTTCTTCTTTTTCTTCTTCTCCTTCTTCTCCTTCTCCTTCTTGTTCTCCATCTTTTATTTCTTCTACTTCTACTTATTCTTCTTCTTCTTCTTCTTCCTCTAATTGTTTATCTTCTTCTTCTTCTTCTTTTTACTCTTCTTTATTATCTTTTGCCTCTTCATCTTCTTCCTCTTCTTCTTCTTCTTCTTCTTCTTCTTCCTATTCTTCGACTTCTTCCTCTTCTTCAACTTCTTCCTCTTCTTCTTCTTCCCCTTCTTCTTCTTCTTCTTCAAATTCTTCTTGCACTTCTTCTTCTTCCCCTTCTACTTCTTTTTTCTTGTTCTTGCTCTTGTTCTTCTTCTTCCCATTCTTCTTCCTCTTCTTCTTCTTCTTAGTCCTCATCGTCTTCTTCATCTTTGTCCTCTTCTCTGCATCTTCCTTTTCTCCTTCTTTTTCATCTTCTTCTTCTTCTTCCTCTTCTTCTTCTTTTTATTCTTTTTGTTCTTCTTCTTTTTATTCTTCTTCTTCTTCTTCTTCCACATCTTCTTCATCTTCCTCTTCTTCTTCTTCTTCCACCTCATCATCTTCTTAAAATTCTTCTCCTTCTTCTTCTTCTACTACTACTTCTTATTCCACTTTTTGCCCTTTGTCCTCTTCTTCATCTTCTCCTCATTTTTCTTTGATTTCTTCCACTTCTTCTTCAACATCTTTTTCTTCTTCTTCTTTCTCTTCCTCTTCTTATTCTTCTTCTCCTTCTTCTTCTTCTCTTTTTCTTCAACCTCTTCTTCTTATTATTCTTCTTCTTTTTCCTCTTCTTCTATTTGTTCTCCCATCTACTTCTTTTTTTCTTCTTCTCTTCTTTCATTGACTTCTACTTCTTCTCCTTCTCCCTCTTTTTTTCTTTTTCTTCTTCTCCTCCTTCTTATAGTTCTTCTTCTTCTTCTTCTTCTTCTTCTTCTACTTCCTC
>JAIUJO010000594.1:0-57500 GCA_023846275.1 Vanilla planifolia | reverse complement strand
GTTCTTCTTCTTCCTCTTCTTCTACATCTACTTCTTTCTTTTCTTCTTCTTCTTCTTCTTCTTCATCTTCCTCTTCTTCTTCCTTTTCTTCTTCTTCTTCCACCTCATCTTCTTGTTCTTCTTCTTTCTTCTTATCCTCTTTTTCCTCTTCTTCTTCTTCATCATCATCATCTTCTTCTTCCTCCTCGTCCTCCTCCTCCTCTTCTTTTTCTTCTATCACTTCTTCTTCCTCTTCTTCTTTTCATCTTTTCTTCTTCTTCTTCCTCCTTGTCTTCTTCTTCTTCTTCAACATCATCTTCTTCTTCTTCTTCTTCTTCTTCTTCTTCTTCTTTTTCTTCTTCTTTTTATACCTCTGCTCTTATTGTTGTTGTTCTTCTTCTTCTTCTTCTTCTTCTTCCACCTCTTCTACTTCTTTTCTTCTTCTTCATCTTCTCCTCCAACATTTTCTTCTTCTACTTCTTCTTTTTCTTCTTCTTCTTCTCCTTCTCCTTCTTCTTGTTCTTCTTCTTCTACTACTAGTACTAATACTTTTTCTTCTTGTTATTTTTCTTCTACTTCTTTGCCTTTTACTTCATTTACTTTTTCTTCTTTTGCTTATTCTTCTTCTTCCCTTATCCCTAATCTATAGTTGTTAATCCCTAATCTTCAAAGCTTAGTCTTTAAGACCTAGTCCCTGAATCTCTAATTCCTCAATCCTAATCTTTAATCCCTTATCATGAATCCCTAATCATTAATCTCTAATCTGTAATCCTTAATCCTTAACTCAAAACCCTATATCTAGTATCCTTGATTCTTATTCTTAATCCCTAAATATTTAATCCATAATTCTTAATCCTTAATCTCTAATCCCTTAAACCTTAATCCCTAATCTCTAATCCATAAACCCTAGTCGTAATCACTAATCCTTAATTCATAATACCTAATCCCTAAAACCTAATCCTTAATCCCTAATCCCTAATCCCTAATCTTTGGTCCTTAATCTCTATCACTTAAATCTATAATCCCTAATCCTTAATCTCTAATAACTAAACCTTAATGCCTAAGCACACCATCCATGATCCATACCAATCTTCTTCTTCATATTTTTCTTCTTCTTCCTCTTCTTCTTCTTCCTCTCCTTCTCCTTCATTTACTTCGTTAGCTTCTTCAGATTCTTCTTCTTCTTCTCTTCTTCTTCTTCTTCTTCTTCTTCTTTTCTTCTTCTTTTTCTTCTTCTTCTTTTACTTATTCATCTTCCTCATCTTCCTCCTTATCCTCTTCTAATCTTCTTATTCACCTTTTTCATTCTCTTCTTCATGTTCCTCTTCTTCTTTTACTTCTCCTCTTCAGCTTCTTCTTCCTCTCCTTCTTTTTCTTTTTCTACTTCATCTTCTTCTTTTTCTTCTATTTTTTTCACTCTTCTTCTTCTTCTTCTTCTTCTTCTTGTCCTTCTTCTTCTTCTTCCAATTCTTCTTCTTCTTCTTCTTCTTCTTCCTTATTTTCTTCTTCCTCCCCGTCCTCTTCTTCTTTACCTCTTCTTCTTTCTATTCATTCTCTTCTTCTTCCTCCTCTTCTTCTACATCTTTTTCTTCTACTTCTTCTTCTTCCTCCTCCTCTTCTTCTACTTCTTCTTCCTCCTCATCTTCTTCTACTTCCTATTCTCCTCATCTTCCTTTTCTTCATCTTCATCTTCTTCTTCCACTTCCTCTTCTTCTTCTTCTTCTTCTTCTTCTTCTTGTTTTCCTCTTCTTATTTCTCTTTTTCCTCTTCTTCTTCTTCCTCTACTACTTCTTCATCCTCTTCTTCATCTCCTTCCTCCTCATCTTCTTGTTCCTCATCGACCTCTTCTCCTCATCTTCCTCTTCGACTTCTTTTTCTCCTTCTTCTTCCTCTTCTTCTTCTTCTTCTTCTTCTTCTTCTTATTCTTCTTCCTTTTCTTCTTAATCTTCTTCTTCCTCTTCTTCTTCTTCCTCTTCTTGTTCTTGTTCTTGTTCTTCTTATTCTTCTTCATTTTCCTCTTGCGCTTTTTCTTCTTCTTCTTATTCATCTAATACTACTACTTCTTCTTAACCTTCTTCTTCTTCTTCTTCTATTACTTCTTGTTATTCTTCTTCTTATCACTCCTTTTCTCCTTCTACTTCTTTGTCTTCTTCTACCACTTCTTCTTCTTCTTCTTCTTCTTCCTCTTCTTCTACATTTTTTTCTTCTTCTTCTACTTCATCATCATCATCATCTTCTTCTTCTTCTTCTTCTCTTTTTCTTCTTCCTCTTCTTCTTCATCCCCTTCTTCTTTTTCTTCTTCTTCTTCTTCTCCTCCTCCTCCTCTTTTTTTTACTTCTACTTCATCTTCTTCTTCTTCTACTACTTGTTCTGCTTCTACTTCTTCTCCTTCTTGTACTTGCTCTTCTTCTTCTTCCTCTTCTGCTTCTTCCACTTCTTCTACTATTACTTATTCTTCTTCCTCTTCTTCATCTTCATTTTTCTTTTCTTCTACTTCTTGTTTTTTTTACTTCTTCTTCTTCTCCTTCTTCCTTTTGTTCTCCTTCTTCCTCTTCTTCTTCTTCTTCCTCTTCTTCTTCTTCTTCTTCTTCTTCTTCTTCTTGATCATCATCTTCTTCTTATTGTCCTTCATCTTCTTCTTTTTCATCTTCTTCTTCTTTTTCATCTTCTTCTTCTTTTTCATCTTCTTCTTCTTTTTTCTACTACTTCTTCTCCTTCCTGCAACTATTCCTCTTCTATGCCTTCTTCTTCCTCTTTTTCTTCTTTTTCTTCTGCTCTTCCTCTTGCTTTACTTCTACTTTTTCTTCCTTCTTCTTCTTCTTCTTCTTCGTCTTTTTCCTCTTATTCTTCAACTTCTTTCTCTTTGCATTCTTCCTCTTCTTCCCCTTCTTCTTCTTCTTCTTCTTCTTCTACTTCTTCCTCTTCTTCTTTCCCTACTTCCTCTTTTTCTTCTTATTCTTCTTCTTTCTCTTCTTCTTCCACTTCTTCTTATTCTTCTTCTTACTCTTCTTGTTCTTCTTCCTCTTGTTTTTCCTCTACTTCTTCCTCTTCTTCTTCCTTTTCTTCCTCATCTTACTCCTCATCTACTTGTTCTTCATCTTCCACTTCTTCCTCTTCTTCCAAATCTTCCTCTTCTTCTTCTTCCTCTTATTCTTCCTCTTCTTCTTTTTCTCTTCTTCATCTTTTTCTTCAACATCGTATTCTTCTTCTTCTTCTTCTAATTCTTCATCATCATCATCATCATCTTCTTTGTCTTTTTCTTCTTCTTCTTTCTCTTCTTCTTCTTCTCTTCTTCTTCTTCTTTCTCCTCTTTTTCTTCTTCTTCTTCTTCTTCTTCATCTTCTCCTCTATTTTTTTCTTCTTCTACTTCTTCTTTTTCTTCATGTTCTCCTTCTTCTTATTCTCCTTCTTTTTCTTCTTGTATTATTTCTTCCTCTACTGTTACTAATACTTCTTTTCTTCTACTTCTACGTCTACTATTACTTTAGCTTCTTCTTTTTCTTCTTCCCTAATCCTAATATGTAATCCTTAATCTTTATTTCTTAATCCTTAATGCCTAATCTTTAAGACCTAATCCCTTAATCTCTAATCCCTCAGCCTTAATCTTTAATCCCTTATCCTAAATCCCTAATTTCTAATTTTTAAGCTCAAATCCTTAATCCTTAATACTTAACCCCTAAATCCCTTATCCTTCATGCTTATTCTTAATCCTTTAACCTTTAATCCATAAATCTTAATCCTTAATTCCTATTTTTTTTCCTAATACCTAATCTTTAGTCCTTAAACTTTAGGTGTAATAACTAATCCTTAATTCATAATTCCTAATCACTAATACGTAATGTTGAATCCCTAATACTTAATCTCTAATCCCAAATCCTTATCACTCAAATCCTTAATCCCTAATCTCTAATAACTAATCCCTATAGCCTAGGCCTACCCTCCCAAATCATTAATCCATTGTCAACTTCTTGTTCTTCTTCATCCTCTTCTTCTTCTTCGTCTTCACCTTCATCTTTTTCTACTTCATCTTTTCCTTCATATTCTTCTTCTTCTTCTTCTTCTTCCTTTTCTACTTTTTCTTCTTCTTCTTCTTCTTCTTCTTCTTCTTTTTCTTCTTCTACTTCTTCTTTTTCTTCTTCTTCCTCTCATTCCACTTCTTTCTCTTCTTCTTCTTCCACTTCTACTTCTTCTTCCTCTTCATCTTTTTCTGTGCATCTTCTTCTTCTACCAGTTCTTCTTGTACTTCCTCTTCTTCTTCTTCCCCTTCTTCAACTTCTTCTTCTACTACTACCACTACCAATACTTCTACTATTACAACTTCTTCTTCATCTACTTCTTTTTCTACCTCTTTTTCTTCTTCTTCCTCTTGTTCCTCTTCTTCTCCTTCTTTCTATTCTTTTTCTTCCCTCTTTTCTTCTTTTTCTTCATCCTTTTCTTCTTCTTCCTTTTGTTCTTCTTCTTCCACTTCTTCTTCTTCTTCTTCTACTTCTTCTTCTTCCTCTTCTTCTTCTTCTTCTTCTTCTTCTTCACCCTCTACTTCATCTTCTTGTTCATCTTCCTCTTCTTTTCTTCATTTTCTTCTTCTTCTTATTCTTCTTTTTCTACTACTACATCTTTCTCTTCCTTTTGTTCCTCTTCTTCCCCTACTTCTTCGTCTTCTTCTTCTTCTTCCTCTTCTTCTTTCGTCCTTCTTCTTCTAAATCTTTTTCTTCTTCTTCTTCTTTTTCTTCTTCTCCTTCTTCCTCTTCTTGTTCATCTCCTTCCCCTTTTGCTTCTACCTCTTCTACTCCCTCTTCTTCCTCTTCTTCCTTTTCTACTTCTTTTTATTCAGCTCCTTCTTCTTCTTCTCCTTCTTCTTCTTCTTCTCCAACTTCTTCCTCTTCTTTTACTTCTTCTTCCTTTACCTCTTTTTCTTTTTCTTTTTCTTGCTGTTCTTCTTTCTCTTCTTTCTCCTCTTCTTCTTCCACTTCTTCCTCTTCTTCTTCCTTTTCTTTTTTTTCTTCCTCCTCATGATCTTGATCTTCTTCTTGCTCATCTTCCTCTTCTTCTTCTTTGTATTCTTCTTCCGCTTCTTTTATTCTTCTTCTTCTTCTTCTTTTTTGCTTCTTCGTCATCTTCTTCTTCCTTCTCTTTTTCTTCTTTCTCTTCTTCTTCTTCTTCTTCTTTTACTTCCTATTCTTCTTCATATTCTTCTTCTTCTTCTTCTTCTTTTTCTCCTTCTTTTTCTTCTCCTCCTCCTTGTTCAGGTTCTTCTTTTTCTTCCTCTTATTATTCTTCTTCTTCTCCCTCCTTGTCTTCTACTTCTTCATCTCCTTCTTCTTCGGTTTCTTCTTCTTCTTCTTCTTCTTCTTCTTTTACTTCCTCCTTAAACTCTTCTTCTTATTCTTCTTCTACCTCTTCTTGTTCCTCTTGTTCTTCTTCTTCTTTTTGCTCTTATTCTTTTTCTTCTTCTTCTTCTTCTATTTCTACTTCTTCTTTTACATCCTCTTCTTCTTCTTCTTTTTCTTCTTCCTCTTCTTCTTCTTCTTCTTCTTCTTCTTAATCTTCTTCTTCTTCCACTTCTACTTATTCTTCTTCTTCTTCCAGTTCTACTTATTCTTCTTCTTCTTCTTCTTCTTCTTCTTCTTCTTTTACTTCTTCTACCTCTTCTTCTTCTTCTTCTTCATCTTCTACTTCACTTTTTTCTTATTCTTCTTCTTCTTCGTCTTCTTCTTCTTCGTCTTCATCTTCTTCTTCATTTTCTTCTTCATTTAATTGATATTGTTATTCTTCTTCCTCTCATTCCTCTTCTTCCTCTTCTTCTTCTTCCTCTTCTTGTTTTTCTTCTTCCTCTTAATCTTCTTCTTCTTCTTCATCTTCTTCTTCAGCTTTGTTTTATTCTTCTTCTTCTTCCTTTTCTTCTTCTTCCCCTTCTTCTTCTTCTTCTTCTTCTTCTTCTTCTTATTTCTACTTCTTCTCTCCTTCACTATCTTTCACTTCTTCCTTTTCTTTCCTTTCTTCTTTTTCTTCTTCTTCTCTTCTTCTTCTTCCTTCTCTTCTTCTTCTTCTTCTCTTCTTCTTCTTCTTCTTCTTCTTTCTCTTCTTGTTCCTTTTCTTGATCTTCTTCTTGCTCTTCTTCTTCTTCTTCCTGTTCTTCTTCATCCTTCTCAACATCTTCTTCTCCTATGACTTCCTCTTCTACATATTCTTCCTCATTATTGATTCCTTCTTGTTCATCATTTTCTCCTTGTATTCTTCTTCTTGTTCTTCCTCTTCTTATTCTTCCTCCTCTTCTCCTTGTTCTTCCTCCTTGTCTTCTTCTTCTTCTTCTTCCTCCACTTTCTCTTCATCTTATTCTCTTCTTCTTCTTCTTCTTCTTCTCCTTCCTTTTCCTAATTTTCTTCTTCTTTTTCATCTTCTTCGTCTTCTTCTTCTTCTTTCCCTTCTACTCTTTTTCTTGCTCCTCATCTTCTTTTGCTTCTTATTCCTCTTCTTCTTTTCTTCTTCATTTTCCTCTTCTTCTTACCCTTCATCTTTCTTCTTCTTCTTCTTCCTCTTCCTCTTCTCCTTCTTCTTCTTCTTCTTATTCTTGTTCTCCTCCTTCTTTGACATCTTCTTCTTCTTCTTCTTCTTCTTCTGCAACTTCTTCTTCTTCTTCTTCCTCAACTTATTTTTCTTCTTCTTCTTCTTCTTCTTTGTGTTTTTTCTTCTACTTCTTCTTCATCTACTTCTTCTACTTCTTCTCCTTGTTGTTGTTGTGGTTCTTCTTCATCTTCTTCTTCTTCTTTCTCTTCTCTTTCTTCTTCTTCGTCTTCATGTACTTCTACTTCTACTTCTTCTCCTTCTTCCTCTTCCTCTTCTTCTTCTTCTTCCACTTCCTCCTCCTCTTCTTCTCATTCTTCTTTGTCATCTTCTTCTTCATCTTCTTCTTCGTCTTCTTCATCTCTTCTACTTCTTCTACTTCTTATTTTTCTTCATCTTCTTCTTCTTCTTCTTCTTATTCTTATTCTTATTCTTATTATTCTTCTTGTTCTTCTTCTTTTTCTACTTCTCCATCTTCTTCTTCTTCTTGTTCATCTTTCTCTCTTCTTCTTCCTCTTCTTCTTCTTCCTCCCCTTTCTCTTCTGCCTCTTCTTCTTATTGTTCTTCCGGTTCTTCTTTTTCCTTTTCTTCTTCTTCTTCCCTTCTTCTTTTACTTCTCCTTATTCTTCTTTTTGCTCTACTTCTTCTTTTTCTTTCTTCTTTTACTTCTCCTTTTCTTCTTTTTCTTCTTTATTTTCTTCTTCTTCTCCTTCTTCCTTCTATTGTTCCACTTCTTGCCCTACTTCTTCTTCCTCTACTTCTTCTTCATCTTCCACTTCTTCTTCTTGCTCTACTTCTTCTTTTTCTTTCTTCTTCTTCTTCTTGCTATTCATCTTCTTCTTCGTCATCTTCTTCTTCTTCCTCTTTTTCCTCTTTTGCTTCTTCTTCATCTTCTTCCTCTTCTTTCACTTCTTCTTCTTCTTCTTTTCTTCTTCTTCTTCTTCTACTTCTTCATCATCATCTTCTTCTTCTTCTTCTTCTTCTTCTTCTGCTTCTCCTTCTTCTTCTTCTTCTTCATATTACTACTTCTACTCCTTATTCATCTTCTTCAACTTCTTATTATTCTTCATCTTCTACTTCTTCTTCTTCAACTTCTACTTCTTTTTCTTCTTCTTCTTGTTTATCTTTTTGGTCTTTTTCTACTTCTTCTTCTACATCTTCAACTTGTTCTTCTTCTTCTTATTCTTCTCCTACTTCTTCTTGTTCTTCCTCTTCTTCTTCTTCTTCGTCTTCTTGTACTTCTACTTCTACATCTTCTTCTACTTCTTCCACTTCCACTTCTTCTTCTTCTTCTTACTCCCCTTCTTCCTCATCTTCGTCTCCTTATTCTTTGTCATCTTCTTCAACTTGTTTTACATCTTGTAGTTCTTATTTTTCCTCTTCTTCTCCTTCTTCTTCTTCTTCTCTTACTTCCTCTTCTTCTTCTTCTTCTTCATCCTCTTCTTCCTCTTCTTCTTCTTCCTCTTCGTCTTCTTCTACTTCTTCTTCCTCTTTCTCTTTTACTCTTCTTCTTGTTCTTCTTCTTGTTCTTCTACTTCCACTTCATCTTCTTCTTTCCCTTCTTCATCTTCTTCTTCTTTTTCTTCTCCTTGTTCTTCTCTTTGCTCTTCATTTTATACTTCATCTTCTTGTTTTCCCCCTGTTTTTCTTCTTTTACTTCTTCTTCTTCATTTTATACTACTTCTTCCTCCTCGGGTTTGTCTTCTTCCCTATCTTCTTCTTCCTCTTCTTCTTCATCCTTTTTCTCTTCTTCTTCTTCTTCATCATCTTCCTCTTCTTTTTCTTTCTCTTATTCTTCTTCTTCTTCTTCTTCTTTCTCTTCTTCTTCTTCTTCTTCCTGTTTCTCTTTTTGCCCTTCGTCGTCTTCCTCCTCCTCCTCTTCTTCTTCTTCTCCTCCTATCTCTTCTCCTTATTTTTCTTTTGCTTCTTCCTCCTCTTCTTCTTCTTCTTCTTCATGTTCTTCATCTTCCTCTTCTTACTATTCTTCTTCTTCTTCTTCTTCTCATTCTTTTTTTTCTTCTTCCTCTTCTTTTTCTTCATCTACTTTTTCTTCTTCTTCTTCTTCTCCTTCCTTCCTCTTCAACTTCCTTCTGTTCTTCTTCATCTTGTTTTTGTTCTTCTTCTTCCTCTTCGTCATCATCATCGTCGTCATCTTCTTCATCATCTCTTCTTCTTCTTCTCCTTCTTTTTCTTCTCCTCCTCCTTCTTTGACATCATCTTCTTTTTCCTTTTCTTCTTCTTCTTCTTCTTCTCCCCCCTTGTCTTCAAATTCTTCATCTCCTTCTTCTTTGGTTTCTTCTCTTCTTCTTCTTCTTTTTAATCTTCTTATTCTTCTTCTTCTACAATTTCAACTTCATCTTCATCACGTTCTTTAACTTGTTCTACCTCCTCAAACTCTTCTTCTTTTTCTTCTTCTGCCTCTTCTTTTTCTCCTTCTTTTTGCTCTTCTTCTTCTTCTTCTTCTTCTACTTCTTCTTCTACTTCTTCTTTTGCTTCCTCTCTTCTTCTTCTTCTTCTTCTTCTTCCTCTTCTTCTTCTTCTTCTTCTAAATATTCTTCTTCTTCCACTTCTACTTATTCTTCTTCTTCATCTTCTTCTTCTTCTTCTTCTTCTTCTTCTTCTTCTTCTTCTTCTTCTTCTCCTTCTTCTACTTCTTCTACCTCTTCTTCTTCTTCTTCTTCTTCATCTTCTACTTCACCATTTTCTTATTTTTCTTCTTCTTCTTCTTCTTCTTTATTTACTTCATATTCTTATTCTTCTTCCTCTCATTCCTCTTCTTCCTCTTCTTCTTCTTCCTCTTCTTCTTCTTCCTCTTCTTCTTCTTGTTCTTCTTCTTCCTCTTCATCTTCCTCTTCTTCTTCTTCTTCATCTTTATCCTGTTCTTCTTCTCTTCCTCTTCTTCTTCTTCACCTCTTCTTCTTCTTCTTCTTCTTCCTCTTCTTCTCCTTCTTCTCTTTCATTTTCTTCTTCTTATTATTCTTATTCTACTTCTTCTTCTTTATCTTTCACTTCTTCCTTTTCTTTCCCTTCTTCTTTTTCTTCTTCTTCTCTTCTTCTTCTTCTTCTTTCTCTTCTTGTTCTTCTTCTTCTTCATCTTCTTCTTCTTCCTGTACTTCTTCGTCCTACTCAACATCTTCTTCTCCTATGACTTCCTCCTCTAGATCTTCTTCCTCTTTATTTTTTCCTTCTTTTTCATCCTTTTCTCCTCCTATTCTTCTTCTTCTTCTTCTTCCTCTTCTTCTTTCTCTTCCTCTTCTTCTTGTTCTTCCTCCTCGTCTTCTTCTTCTTCTTCTTCATTTTCTTCTTCTTCTTCCTTTTCTTAATTTTCTTCTTTTTCATCTTCTTCATCTTCTTCTTCTTCTTTCTCTTCTACTCTTTTTCTTCCTCCTTTTCTTCCTTTGCTTCTTATTCATCTTCTTCATTTTCTCTTCTTCTTACCTTCATCTTTCTTCTTTTTCTTCTTCTCCTTCCTCTTCTTCTTCTTCTTCTTCTTCTTTTTGTTCTTCTACTTCTACTTCTTCACCCTCTTCTTCTGCTACTTCATCTTCTGCTCCTTCTTCTTCTTCTTCTTCTTCTTCTTTTACTTCAACTTCTTCTTCATATTCTTCTTCTTCTTCTTCTTCTTCTTCCTCTACTTCTGTTTCTTCTTCTTCTTTTTCTTATTCTTTGTGTTTTCTTCTACTTCTTCTTCACCTACTTCTTCTACTTCTTCTACTTTTTCTTCTTCTTCTTCCTCTTCTTCTTAATATTCCTCCTCTTCTTCATCCACTTCTTATTATTATTCTTCTTCTTTTTATCTTCTTCTTCTTCTTCTTCTTCTTCACTTTTTTCTTCTTCTTCTTCTTCTTCTTCTTCTTCTTCTTCTTCTTCTTCTATTTCTTCTTCCCCTTCTACTTCTTCTTCTCTCCTCCTCCTCCCTCTTCGACATCTTCTGTCTTTTTCTTGTTCTTCTTCTTCTACTTCTTGTCCTTCTTGTTCTGCTTCTTCTACTTCTTGTTCTTCATCATCTTTTGATTCTTTTTTTACTTGTTATTATTATTATTATAATAACAATAATAATAATAATAATTATTATTATTATTATTATTATTATTCTACTTCTTCTTCTTCTTCTTCATGTTTATCTTCTTATTTTTCTTCTATTTCTTCTTCTTCTTCTTCTCCTTCTACTTCTGCATCGACTTCTTCTTCTGCTTCTTCTTCTTCTTGTTCCTCTTCTTCTTCCTCTACTACTTTTACTTCTTCTTTTTCTTCTTCTTATTCCTCTTCTTCCTCCTCTTCGTCTCCTTATTCTTCATCATCTTCTTCTTTGTCTTCTTCAACTTGTTTTACATCTTGTAGTTCTAATTTTTCTTCTTCTTCTTCTCTTACTTCCTCTTCATCCTCTTCTTATTCTTCCTCTTCTTCTTTTTCTTTATCTTCTTCTTCCTCTTTATCTTGTTACTCTTCTTCTTGTTCTTCTTCCTGTTCTTCTACTTCCATTTCATCTCCTTCTTTCCCTTCTTCATCTTCTTCTTTTTTTTCTTCTCCTTGATTTTCCTCTAACTCTTCATTTTCTACTACATCTTCTTGTTCTTTTTCCTCCTATTTTCTTCTTTTACTTCTTCCTCTTTTTATCCTTCTTCTTCCTCCTTGTGTTCCTCTTCTTCCCCATCTTCTTCTTCCTCTTTATCTTTTTTCTCTTCTTCTTTTTCTTCATCTTCTTCTTTTTCTTTCTCTTTCTTCTTCTTCTTCTTCTTCCTGTTCCTCTTTTTGGGCTTTGTCATCTTCCTCCTCCTCCTCTTCTTCTCTTCCTTTCTTTTCTTCTTATTTTTCTTTTGCTTCTTCCTCTTCTTCTTCTTCTTGTTCATTTTCTTCATCTTCTTCATCTTCCTCTTCTAACTGTTCTTCTCCTTCTTCTTCTTCCACTTCTTTTTTCTTCTTCTTCCACTTCTTTTTCTTCATCTCCTTCTTCTTCTTCTTCTTCTTCTTCTCCTTCCTTCCTTCCTCTTCAACTTCTTCCTGTTCTTCTTCTTCTTCTTTTTTTTCTTCTTCTCCCTCTTCGTCATCATCATTGTCATCTTCTTCTTCTTCTTCTTTTTCTCCTTGTTCTTTTTCTTCTCCTACTCCTTTGACATTTCTTTTTCCCATTCTTCTTCTTCTTCTTTTTCTTCTCCCTCCTTGTCTTCAACTTCTTCATCTCCTTCTTCTTTGGTTTCTTCTTCATCTTCTTCTTCTTCTTCTACAATTTCAACTTCATCTTCATCTTCTTCTTCTTCTTCTACAATTTCAACTTCATCTTCATCTTGTTCTTCACTTCTTCTTCCTCCTCAAACTCTTCTTCTTTTTCTTCTTCTACCTCTTCTTGTTGTTGTTCTTCTTCTTCTTCTTGCCCTTCTTCTTTTTCTTCTTCTTCTTCTTCTTTTTCTACTTCTTCTTCTACTACTTCTTTTGCTTCCTCTTCTTCTTCTTCTTTTTCTTCTTCCTCTTCTTCTTCTTCTTCTTCTTCTTCTTCTTCTTCCACTTCTACTTGTTCTTCTTCTTCGTCTTCTTCTTCTTCTTCTTCTTCTTCTTCTTCTACTTCTTCTTCTACCTCTTCTTCTTCTTCTTGTTCTTCTGCATTATCATCTACTTCACCTTTTTCTTATTATTCTTCTTCTTCTTCTTCTTCTTCTTCATCATCTTCTTCTTCTTCTTCTTCTTCATTTTACTTCATATTCTTATTCTTCTTCCTCTTATTCCTCTTCTTCCTCTTCTTCTTCTTCTTCGTCTTCTTCTTGTTCTTCTTCTTCTCTTCTTCTTCTTCTTCTTCTTCTTCTTCTTCTTCTTTATTTTTGTTTTGTTCTTCTTCCTCTTCCTCTTTTTCTTCTTCCCTTTCTTCTTCTTCTTCTTCTTCTTCTTCTTCTTCTTCTCCTTCTTCTCTTTCTTTTTCTTCTTATTCTTCTTATTCTACTACTTCTTCTTCTTCTTTATCTTTCACTTCTTTCTTTTCTTTCATTTCTTCTTTTTCTTCTTCTTCTCTTCTTCTTCTTCTTCTTTCTCTTCTTCTTGTTGTTCTTCTTCTTCTTCATATTTCTCTTCTTGTTCTTCTTCTTCTTCTTCTTCTTCTTCTTCCTGTTCTTCTTCGTCCTTCTCAACATCTTCTTCTCCTACGACTTCCTCTTCTACATCTTCTTCCTCTTTATTTTTTCCTTCTTCTTCAACCTTTTCTCCTCGTATTCTTCTCTTCTTCTTCCTCTTCCTCTTCTTGTTCCTCCTCGTCTCCTTCTTCTTCTTCCTCCCCTTTCTCTTCATCTTCTTCTTCCTCCCCTTTCTCTTCATCTTCTTCTTCTTCTTTTTCTTCTTCTTCTTCTTCCTTTTATTAATTTTGTTCTTCTTTTTCATCTTCTTCATCTTCTTCTTCTTCTTTCTCTTCTCTTTTTATTCCTCCTCTTATTCTTTTGCTTCTTATTCCTCTTCTTCTTTTCTTCTTCATTTTCCTCTTCTTCTTACCCTTCGTCTTCTTCTTTTTCTTCTTCTTCTTCCTCTTCTTCTTCTTCTTCTTCTTCCTCTTCTCTTCTTCTTCTTATTCCTGTTCTCTTTCTTCTTTGACATCTTCTTCTTCTTCTTCTTCCTTCTTCTTCTTCTATTTCTACTTCTTCTTCACCCTCTTCTTTTGCTACTTCATCTTTTTCTCATTCTTCTTCTTCTTCTTCTTCTTCTACTTCAACTACTTCTTATTCTTCTTCTTCTTCTTCTTCTTCCTCTACATCTTTTTCTTCTTCTTTGTGTTTTTCTTCTACTTTTCTTCTTCTTCTTCCTCTACATCTTTTCTTCTTCTTTGTGTTTTTCTTCTACTTCTTCTTCATCTACTTCTTTTACTTCTTCTCTTGTTCTTCTTCTTCTTCTTCTTCTCTTCTCTTTCTTGTTCTTCATCTTCATGAACTTCTACTTCTACTTCTACTTCCTCTCCTTCTTCCTCTTCCTCTTCTTCTTCTTCTTCTTCCCCTTCTTCCTCCTCTTCTTCTCCTTCTTCTTTGTCATCTTCTTCTTCATCTTCTTCTTCGTCTTCTTTGTCTTCTTCATCTTCTTTTACTTCTTCTACTTCTTATTTTTCTTCTTCTTTTTCTTCTTCTTCTTCTTCTTCATATTCTTATTCTTATTCTTCTTCTTATTCTTCTTCTTTTTCTACTTCTCCATCTTCTTCTTCTTCTTCTTGTTCATCTTTTTTCTCTTCTTCTTCCTGTTCTTCTTTTTCCTTTTCTTCTTCTTCTTCCCAATCTTTTTCTTCTTCTTCTTCTTCTTTTACTTCTCCTTGTTCTTCATCTTCTACTTCATCTTCTTGTTCTTCTTCCTCCTCTTTTTCCTCTTTTTCTTTCTCTTCTTTTTTTCTACTACTTCTCCTTCTTCCTCTTATTGTTCCACTTCTTGCCCTGCTTCTTCTTCCTCTTCTTCTTCTTCATCTTCCACTTCTTCTTCTTGCTCTACTTCCTCTTTTTTCTTTCTTTTCTCCTTCCCCTTCATCTTCTTCTTCTTCTTCATCTTCTTCTTCTTCCTCTTCTTTCTCTTTTACTTCTTCATCTTCTTCCTCTTCTTTCTCATCTTCTTCTTCTACTACTTCTTCATCATCATCTTCTTTTTCTTCTTCTTCTTCTTCTTCTTCTTCTTCTTCCTCTTCTTCTTCTTCATTTAACTACTTCTTCTACTCCTTTTTATTCTTCTTCTTCTTCTTCCTCTTCTTCTTCTTCTTCCTCTTCTTCTTCATTTACTACTTCTACTCCTTCTTATTCTTCTTCTTCAACTTCTTCTTATTATTATTCTTCTTTTACTACTACTACTATTTCTTCTTCTTCTTCTTGTTCTTCTTCTTCTTCTTTCTCTTTTTGGCCTTTTTCTACTTCTTCTACTTGTTCTTCTTCTTATTATTATTATTATTCTTCTTCTTCTTCTTCTTGTTCTTGTTCTTGTTCTTCTTCTTCGTCTTCTCCGTCATCTTGTACTTCTACTTCTACATCTTCTTCTTCTTCTTCTTATTACTCCCCTTCTTCCTCCTCTTCGTCTCCTTATTGTTCGTCATTTTCTTCGTCATCTTCTTCAACTTGTTTTATATCTTGTAGTTCTTATTTTTTTTCTTCTTCTTCTTCTTCTTCTTCTTCTTCTCTTACTTCCTCTTCTTGCTCCTTTTCTTCCTCTTCTTCTTCCTCTTCTACTTCTTCTTCCTCTTTCTCTTGTTTCTCTTCTTCCTATTCTTCTACTTTGTTTTAATCTCCTTCTTTCCCTTCTTCATCTTCTTGTGATTTTTCTTCTTCTTCTTCTTTTTCTTCTTCTTGTTCTTCTTCTTGCCCTTCATTTTCTACTTCAACTTTTTGTTCTTTTTGCTCCTCTTTTTCTGCTTTTACTTCTTCTTTTTATACTACTTCTTCCTCCTTGTTTTCCTCTTCTTCCCCATCTTCTTCTTCCTCTTCCTCTTCATCTTTTTTCTCTTCTTCTTCTTCCTTATCATCTTCCTCTTCTTTTTCTTTCTGCCCTTCTTCTTCTTTTTCTTTATGTTTCTCTTCTTCTTCTTCTTCTTCTTCTTACTATTCTTCTTCTTCTTCTTTTTCTTCTTGTTCTTTTTTCTTCTTCTTGTTCTTCTTCCTTCCTTCCTCTTCAACTTCTTCCTGTTCTTCTTCTTCTTTTTTTTCTTCTTCTTCTTCTCCTACTTTTTCCTCTTCTTCATCATCTTCTTCTTCCTCCTCCTCCTTCTTCTTCTTCTTCTTCTTCTCCTTCTTCTTCTTCTTCTTCTTCTTCTTCTTCATTTTCTACTTCTCCTTCTTTTTCTTCTTCCACTTCTTCTTCTTCTCCTTCTTCATCTTCTTCAACTTCTTCTTCTTCTTCTTCTTCTTCTCCTTCTTCTCCATCTTCTTTATCATCATCTTCTTCTACATCTTTCTTAATCCGTAATCTCTAGTCTTTAATCCTTAATCCCTAATCTTTGACCCTAAATCTCTAATTTCTAATCTTTAATGATTAATCTTTAAGACCTAAACCCTTAATCTCTAATCCCTCATCCCTAATATTTAATCCCTTATCCTAAAACCCTTATTTCTAATGTCTAATATCAAATCGCTAATCCTAAATTCATAACCTTGAATCCCTTATCCTTAATCCTTATTCTTAATCCCCTAATCATTAATACATACTTCTTAATCCTTAATCCCTATTCCCTAATCCTGAATATCAAAACCCTAAAACCTAACTTTAATCACTAATCCTTAACTTGTAATTCCTAATCCCTAATACCTAATCCCTTATCCCTAATTCTTAATCTTGAATCCCAAATAATTGTCACTCAAATCCTTAATCCTTAATCCCTATTCTCAAATAACTAATCTATAATGTCTAAGCCCACCCCAATCAATCTAGAATTTGTCCTATTCTTCTCAATCCTCTTCATCTTCTTCTACTTGTTCTTCTTCTCTTTCGTCTTCTACTACTTGATCTTCTTCTTCAAATTCTTCTTCTTATTATTCTTCTTCTTCTTCTACCTCCTCGTCTTCTACTTCTACTTCTTCTTCTTCCTCATCTTCCTCTTCATCCTCTTCTTCTTCTTCCTCTTCTTATGCTTCTTCATCCTCTTCTTCTTCTTCTTCTTATCTTCTTTTCTTCTTCATCTTCTTCTTCTTCTTCATCTTCTACTTCGACTTCTACTTCTTCTTTTTCTTATTTTTCTTCTTCCACTTCTTCTTCTTCTTCCACTTCTTCTCTATCATTGTCTTCTTCTTCTTCTTCCTCTTTGTCCACTTCAACCTCTTGTTGTTTCTCTTTATTTTCTTCTTCTTCGTCCTTTTCTTCTTCCACATCCTCCTCATCTTCTACTTCTTCATCCTCTTCTCCTCATCATCCTCCTCTCCTTCTTTGTCCAATTCTACATCTTCTTCTTCTTCTTCCTCCTCTTCTTCTTCTTCTTCTTGTTCTTATTCTTCTTCCTCTTCTTCTTTCCTTCTTCATCTATCCCTTTTTCCAGTTCATCTTCTTCCTCTTCTTCTTCTTCATCCTCTTCTTCTTCCTTTTCTTTTACTTCTTCTTTCTATCCTTCTTCTTCTTTCTTCTCATCTTCTTGTTCTTCTTTGACCTCATCTCCTCGTCTTCCTCTTCTATTTTATCATCTTTTTTTTCTTCTTCATCTTCCTATTCTTCTTAATCTTCTTCTCCCTCCTCCTCCTCCTCTTCTTCTATCTCTTCGTCTTCTTCTTCCTCTTCTTCTTCTTCTTCCTCTACTTTTCCTTTTTCTTCTTCTTCTACTCCTTCCTCCACTTCTACTTCTTTTTCTTCTTCTTCTTCTTCTTCTTTTTCTTCTTCTTCCTCCTCTTACTCTTGCTCTTCTTGTTCTTCTTCTTCATCTTCTCCTCCTTCATTTTCTTCTTCATCTTCTTCTTCTTCTTCTTCTTCTTCTTCTTCTTCTTTTTCTTGCTCTTCTTCTCCTTCTTTTTCTTCTTCCTCTTCTTCTTCTTCTTCTTCCCCCTCTTCCTCTTCTTCTTAATATTCCTACTCTTCTTCATCCACTTCTTATTATTATTCTTCTTTTTATCTTCTTCTTCTTCTACTTCTTCACTTTTTCTTCTTCTTCGTCTTCTTCTTCTTCAACTTCTTCTTCCCCTTCTACTTCTTCTTCTTCTCCTCCTCCACCTCCTCCCTTTTTGACATCTTCTTTGTCTTTTTCTTGTTCTTCTTCTTCTACTTCTTGTCCTTCTTCTTCTGTTTCTTCTTCATCTTCTTCTTCTTCTTCTACTTTTGTTTCTTTTTTTTACTTGCTATTATTATTATTATAATAATAATATTAATTATTATTATTTTTATTCTACTTCTTCTTCTACTTCTTTATCTTCATCTTCCTCATCATCATCTTCTTCTTCTTCCTCTTACTCTTCTTCTTGTTCTTCTGCTTCTTCTTCAAGTTTATCTTCTTATTTTTCTTCTATTTGTTGTTCTTCTTCTTCTCCATCTACTTCTGCATCGACTTCTTCTACTTCTTCTTCTTCTTCTTGATCCTCTACTTCTTCCTCTACTTCTTCTTTTTCTTCTTCTTCTACTTCTTCAACTTTTCTTTTTCTTCTTCATCTTCTTCTTCTTCTTCTTCTTCTTCTTCTTCTTCTTCTTCATCTTCTTCTACATCTTCAACTTTTTATTCTTCTTCTTCTTCTTCTATTTCTTTTTCTTCTCTTACCGCTTCTTATTCTTATTCTTCATCTTATCATTTGTCTTCTTCATCCTCTTCATCTTCCTCTTCTTCATCTTCTTCTTCTTCCTCTTCATCTTCTTCCTCTTCTTCTTCTTTGTCAAGTTCTTCTCCTTCTTCCACATCTTCTTCTTCCTTTTCTTCTTCTTCTACTCCTTCTCCTTCTTCTTCTTCTTCTTCTTCTTCTTCTTCTTCTCCTTCTTCTCCTTCACTTTCTTCATCTTCTTCTTTTTTTTACTTCCTCTGCCTCTTCTTCCTCTCCTTCCCCTTCTTCTACTTTGTCTTCTTCATCCTCTACTTCTTCTTCGTACTCTTCTCCTTCTTCTTCTTCCTTCTCTACATCTACTTCTCCTACTTCTTCCTCTTCTACATCTTCTGCCTCCTTATTTTCTCCTTCTTCGTGCTCTTCTCCTCATCTTCCTCTTCTTCTTCTTCCTCCACCTTCTCCAATTCTTCTTCTTCTTCTTCCTCTTCTTTTTCTTCCACTTCTTCTTCTACTTCTTCTTCATCATCTTCTTCTTCTTCTACTTCTTCCTCTTCTTTTTCTTCAACTTCTTCTTCTACTTCTTCTTCATCATCTTCTTCTTCTTCCTATTCTTCATCTTTTTCTTCTTCTTCTTCTTCTTCTTCTTCTTCTTCTTCTTCTTCTTCCTCTTCTTCTTCTTTATCTTCTTCTTCTTCTTCTTCTTCTTCTTCTTCTTCTTCGTCTACTTCTTCTTCTTCCTCTTCTTCTTCTTCTGCTTCTCCTTCTTTTCTTCTTCCTCCTCTATTACTTCTTTCTCTTCTCCTTTTCTTCTTAATTTTCCTCTTCTTCTAACTATTCTTCTTTTTCTTCTTCTTCTTCTCCTCCTCCTTTCACTTCTTTTTCTTATTCTTCTTTACCCTCTTCTTCTTCACCCTCTTCTTCTTCTACTGGTTCTTTTTATTCTTCTTCTTTTTCTTCTTCTTCTTTTATCTTCTTCTACTTCTACTTCCTCTCTTTCATCATCTTTTTCTTCTTCTTCTCTGCTTCTTCTTCTTCTTCTTCTTCCTCTTCTTCAAATTCTTCATTTTCTTATTCTTCTTCTTCTTCCTCTTCTCTTTATGCTTCTTTTTCTTCTTCTTCTTCTTCTTCTTCTTCTTCTTCTTTGTCCTCTTCTTCTACTTCTTCTTCTACTTGTTCTATGTCTTCTTCTTCTTTTTCTTCCTATTCTTCTTCTTCTTCTTCTCCTTCTTCATCTTCTTCTAACCCTTGATCTCTTATCTCTAATCCTTTTCTCCTTTATCCCTAATCCCTAATCCTTAGTCTATAATCCTTAACCCCTACATCCCTAATCTATAATCTCTAATACCTAATCTATCGCTAATCCTTAATCCTTAAATTCTAATCTGTTATCCCTAAGCCATAATCATTAATCCATAATTTGTAATCTCTAATCACAAATTGAATACCTAATCCATAATCCCTTATTCCTAATCCCTAATCATTAATCCCTAATCTCTAATCCATAATCATTAATCCTTAACCCATAATCTTTAATCATAAATACCTTTTTCTATAATCTCTAATCCCTAATCTCAAATCCCTTATCATGAATCCCTAATATCTGATCTCTAACCTCAAATCCCAAATCCCTAATCTATAATCCCTAATTTATAATCCCTAATCTATAATCCCTAATTTATAATCCCTAATCTTTAATCCCTAATCCTTAATCTGTAATCCTTATCCCTTAATATCAAATCCATAATCCGTAATCCCTTAATATCAAATCTCAAATCCTTTATCACTAATCCCTAATCTTTGATGCCTAATTCTTAATCCCTAAGCCCCATTCCCTAAGCCATTTTTCTTAATCCCTAATCCAAAAACCCATACACTTATTGCTAATCTCGAATCCTTAATTCTTAATCCTTAATCCTTAATCCTTAATCTCTAATTCTTAATCACTAATCCCTAATCCCTCCTTCCTTAATCTCTAATCATAAATCCATAATACAAAATCTAAAAGCCATCCCTCTCTATTCTATAATCTTTTATTTTATTCTTCTTCTTCTTCTTCTTCTTCGTCTTTTTCTACTTCTTCTTCTTCTTCCTCTCATTTTTCTTCTTCTCTTTCTACTTATACTACTTCTTCTGCTTCTTCTTCTTCTTCTTCTTCTTCTTCTTTTTCTTCTTCCTCTTCTCTTATTCTTCTTCTTCTTCTTCTTCTTCTTCTTCTTCTTCTTCTTCTTCTTTTTCTTCTTCTTCTTCTAAATCATCTTTTCCTTCCTTTTCTTCTTCTACTTCTTCCTCTTCTTCTTCTTCTTCTTCCTCTTCTTCTTCATCTTCTTCTTCTTCTCCTACTCCTTCTTGTTCTTCCCCTCTCCTTCTTCTTCTCCATCTTCTCCTTCTTCTTCTTTATCTTTTTCTTCATTATATTCTTCTTCTTGTTCTTTTTCTTCTTGTTCATCTTCTTCTTCTACTTCTTCTTCTTCTTCTTCTTCTGCTTTTTCTTCTTTGTAATCCTTAATCACTATTCTCTAAACCTTACTCCTTAATCCTTCCCTACCTAATCCCTAATCCTTGATCCTTAATCTATCATCTCTAATCAATCTTTCCATAAACCTTAATCTTTAATTCCTAATCCTTTATTTTAAATTTTTTACCTTAATCCCTAATCCCTACTCCTCAATCCTTCATCTTCAATCCCTAGTCCATCATTAAACCTTAATCTATAATACTTAATCTCTAATCCCTATTCCCTAAACTCTAATCTTTAATCTTTAATCCTTAATCTCATATCTCTAATCCCCAACCCTTAATCTCTAATCTCTAATCTTGAATCCCAAATCCCTAATCACTAATCTCTAATCCTTAACACTAATATTTATTCCTTAATCTATAATCCCCAATCCCAAAATCTTAATCTCCAATCCTAAATCCCTAATCCCTAATCTTCAACAATTAAGCTCTTAATCCTTAATCCCTAATACTTAATAATTAATCCATTAATCCCTAATCCTTAATACCTAATTACTATTACTTATTTCTTAATCCCAACTATCTAATCCACAAACCTTAATTCCTAAACCTTAATTACAAATCCCAAATTGATAATCCTTAATCTATAACACTTAATTTTATATCCCTCCCTCCTTAATCCCTAATACCTAACTTCTAATCCTTAATCCATAATCCCTTTCTTCTTCCACTTCTTTTTCCTCTTCTTCTTCTTCTTCTTCCTCTTCTTCTTCCTTATCTTCCTCCTCTTGTTCTTCTTTTCTTCCTTATCATCATCATCTTCTTCTTCCTCTTCCTCTTCTTCTTCTTCTTCTTCTTCTTCTTCTTCTTCCACTTCCTCTTCCTATTCTTTTTTTCTTCTTCTTCCACTTTGTATTCCTCTTCATCTTCTTTTTGTTCTTCTTTTTCTTCTTCTACTTCTTCTTATTCTACATCGTCTTGTTCCTTCTCTTCTTCTTCTCCTTCTTCTTCTTTTCTCCATTATCTTCTTTTCTTTTTCTTCTTCTTCTTCCTCTTCTTCCTCTTTTTCTTTTTCTTATTATTATTATTATTAATATTATTAGTATTATTATTAGTAGTATTAATTTTATAATTATTATTATTATTACTATTATATTTCTTATTCTTCTTCTTGTTCCTCTTCTTCTTCTTCTTTTTCTTATTATTATTCTTCTTCTTCTTCTCCTTTTGGTTTCTTTTTCTCCTTCTCTTTCTCCTTGTCCTCCACCTTTTCCTTTTCCTTCTCATTTTCCTTCTCCTTCTCCTTCTCCTTCTCCATCTCCTTCTCCTTCTCCCTCTCCTCCTCCTTGACTTCCTCCTCCTTCTTCTTCTTCAACTTCTTATTCTTTTTCTTCTTCTACTTCTTTCTTCTTTCTTCTTCCTTCTTCCTTCCTCCTTCGTTCTTCCTTTTTCTTTATTCTTTAATCCTTCTTCTTTCTTCTTTCTTCCTTTTTCTTTATTCTTCCTCTTTTCTTCTTCTTCTTCTTCTTCTTCCTCCTCTTCTTCCTCTTCTTCTTCCTCATCTTCTTCTTCTTTCTTCTTAATCCAAAATCCCTAATCCTTAATCTATATTCCCAAATCTCTCCCTTATCCCTAATTTGTAATCCATAATCCTTAATCCCTAATCTCTAATCTCTAATCTATAATATGTAATTTCTAATCCTTAATCTATAATCACTAATCTCTAATCCCTAATCCTTGATCTCTAATTTCTAATCTTAATACCAAATCCCTTATCTCTAATCCCTAATCTCTAATACCTAATTCTTAATCCAGAATCACTAATCTTTAATCCCTAATCCCTATTCATTAATCCTAAAACTCTAATCTTTAATAATTAATCTTGAATCCTTAGTCCTTAATCCCTAATACAATCATTAATCCCTTCATCCTTAATCTCAAATCTTTAATCCTTAATTCCTAATTCTTATTACTTATTCCCTAATCCCTACTCTCTAATTTATATTTCATAATCCCTTAACCTTAATCTCTAATTTTTAATCTATAATCCCTAATACTTAATACGTAATTCCTAAACCCTCCCACCTAATACTTAATCCTTAATCACTAATAGCTAGTCTTTAATCGACAATCCCTCCTCCCCTAATCCATAATTCATATTCCTTAATCCCTAATCCCTCCCACCTTAATCCTTAATCTCTAATCTGTAACCCCTAATCCTTAGTCCCTAATCCATCTCTTCTTCCTCTTCTTCTTCTTCTTCTTCTTCTTCTTCTTCTTCTTCTTCTCCCTCTTCTTCTACTTCTTCATCCTCTGCTTCTTCTTCTCCTTACTTCTCTTCTTCATCATCTTCTTCTTCATCTTCTTCTTCTTCCTATTCTTCTTCTTATTATTATTCTTTTCCTTCTTCTTCTTCTTATTCTTCTTCTTCATCTTCTTCTTTTTCCTCTTTTTCTTCTTCTTCTTTTTCTTTGCCTTCCATTTCTTCTTCTTCTTCTTCTTCTTCTTCTCCTTCCTTTTTTCTTGTTCTTCTTATTCCTCTTCTTCTTCCACTTCGTCTTCTTCTTCTTCTTCTTCTTCTATTTCTTCTTATTATTATTATTCTTCTTCTTGTTCTTCTCCCCTTCCTTCTTCCTCTCCTTCTCCTTCTCATTATCTTTCTCCTTGTCCTTCTCTTCCTCCTTCTCCTACTCCTTCCTCTTCTCCTTTTTCTTCACCTTCTCTTTCTCTTTCTCTTGCTTCTTCTCTTTATCCTTCTTCTCCTTCCCCTTCTCCTTCTTCTTCTTCTCCTTCTTCCATCTTCCTACTTTCTTCTTTTTTCTTTCTCTTTTGTTCTTTCTTCTTTCTCTTTTCTTCTTTCTTCTTCCTTCTTCCTTCTTCTTTCTTCCTTCATCCTTTTTTCCTTCTTCCTTCTTCCTTCTTCTTTATTCTTCCTCTTCTTATTCCTTGTTTTCTTCATCTTCCTCTTCTTCCTCTTCTTCTTCCTCCTCTTCTTCTTCTTTCTTCTTCTTTCTTTCTTCTTCTTTGTTCTTTCTTTCTTCTCCCAAATTCGTAGTCTCTAATCCATAATCATTAATCCCAATCACTATACCATCCTTAATGTCTAGTCCTTAATATTTAATCCCAAATCCCTAATCTTAAATCTGTGATCCTAAATAGTAGTCCCTAATACCTAATCCCTAATCCTTAATCAATAATTCATAATATCTAACCTCTAACCCCTAATCACTAATACTTAATCACTAATCCATAATATTTAATCCTTAATCCAAAATCTCTAATGCTAATCCTAATCCCCTAATGTCTAATCCTTATTGTCTAATCTCTAATCCTGAATCCTACATCTATAATCTTTAATCCTTAAACCATATTCTCTAATTCCTAATCCCTTATCCTAAATCCTTAATCACTAATCTCTAATCCTTAATTTATAATACATAATCCTTAATCCCTTTTCTCTAATCTCTAATCCTTAATCCCTAATCATTAATCGCTAATGCCTAATCCTAAATCCCTAATCATTTTTCTCTTATTATAATACAAATCTTCTAATCTATAATCCCTAATCTCTGATCTCTAATACCTAATTCTTCATCCATAATCACTAATCACTAATCACTAATCTCTATTCTCTAATCCTTATTCCTTAATTCTAAATCTATAATCTTTAATAATTAATCCCATAACCCTTAATACTTAATCCTTAATCCTTTATTCTTAATCATATATTCCTTCATCCCTAAATGCCTAATCCATAAACCATAGTCACGAATCCCTAATTCTTATTACTTATTCCGTAATTCTTACTCTCTAATTCATAATCTTTAACCTCTAAACCCAAATCCTTAATTGCTAATCCATAACCCCTAATGCAAAATACCTAATGCCTAATCCTTAATCCACCCTCCCTAATCCTTAATTTCTAATCCCAAATCTCTAATACGTAATCCATTCCTTCTTAATCTGTAATTCATATTCCTTAATCCCTAATCCCTCCTTCCTTAATTCCTAATCTCTAATCCTTAACCCTTAATCCCTAATCCCTAATCCATCTCTTCTTCTTCTTCTTCCTTGTCTTTCTTTTCTTTTTCCTCTCCTTCATCTTCTTCTTAATCTTCTTCTCGTTCTTCTTCCTCATTCTTTTCTTCTTCTTCTTCTTCCTTCTTATCTTCCTCTTCTTCTTCTTCTTCTTTTTCTTCCTATTCTTCTTCTTCATCTTCTACTTATTCTTATTATTATTATTTTTCTTCTTCCACTTCTTTTTCTTCCTCTTCTTCTTCTTCTACTTCTTTTTCTCCTTCTTCTTCTTTTCTTGTTCTTCTTATTCCTCTTCTTCTTCTTCCACTTCTACTTCTTCTTTTTCTTGTTCTTCTTCATCTTCTTGTGCTTCTTCTTCTTCTTCTTCTTCTATTTCTACTTCTTATTTTTCTTCTTGTTCTTTTTCTTCTTCTTCTACTCCTCCCTCTTCCTCTCCTTCTCCTTCTCTGTCTTTCTCTTTCTCCGTCTCCTTCTCCTTCTCCTTCTCTTACTCCTTCCCCTTCTCCTTCGCCTTCTCCTTCTCTATCTCCATCTCCTTCTCCTTCTCCTTCTCCTCCTCCTTCTCTTCATCCTTCTTCTCCATCTCCATCTCCTTCTTCTTCTTCTTCTACTTCTTCCTCTTTTTCTTATTCTTCCTTCTTTCTTCTTTCTCCTTTTTTCTTTCTTCTTTCTTTTTTCTTAGTTCTTCTTCTTTCTTCCTTCTTCCTTCTTCCTTCCTCTTTCTTCTTGCCTTCTTCCTTCTTTCTTCTTCTCTCTTTCTTCTTGCTTCTTTATTCTTCCTCTTCTTCTTCCACTTTTTCTTCTTTTGCTTCTTCTTCTTCTTTTACCTCTTCTTCTTCCTCTTCTTCTTCTTATTTACTCTTCTTCAATCTTCTTTATTCCTTCTTCTTTCTTCTTTCTTTGTTCTTCCTTCTTCCTTCTCCTATATAAGTAATCCTTAATCTCTAATACTTAATCCCTAATTACTAATCCATTCCTAATCACTAATCGATCCCAATCTCCCATCTCTAATATTTAATCCCTAACCTATAATCCCTAATGTCTAATCCTTAAACTCTAATCTTTAATATCTAATCCTTAATCCCTAATCTAATCTTCAATCTATAATCCATAATCCTTAATCTTTAATCTCTATTCTCTAATCTTTAATCATTAATCCATAATCTTTAATCCCTAAACCTTAATCTCTAATGCTATCCTAATCCCTTAATCTCTAATCCTTAATATCTAATCCCTAATCTCAATCCAACATCTTAATTCTCTAATCTCTAATCCATAAATCCATTAATTCTTCATGCCTAATCCATAATTTAGAATCCATAATCCCTAATCATTAATCACTAATCTTTAATCCTTAATCCCTAATCTCTATTCCCTAATCCTAATACCAATCATCTAACCATTAATCCCTAATCCCCAATCTCTAATACCTAATCCTTAATCCATAATCTCTAATAACTAATCTCTATTCCCTAATCCCTATTCCTTAAACCTAAATCCCTAATCTTTAATAATTAATCCCATAATCCTTAATCTCTAATCGTAAATCATTAATTGCTTCATCCTTAATCCCAAATCTTTAATTCTTAGTTCCCATTACTTATTCCTTAATCCTTACTCTCTAATTCATAGTCCTTAATCTCTAAACCAAAATCCTTAATTACTAATGTAGAATCCCTATTGCTTAATACCAAATACATAATACCTAAACCATCCCTCCCTAATCCTTAATCTTTAATCCCTAATCTCTAATCCATCATCCCTCTCTTCATAATCTATGACCTATATTCCTTAAAGCTTAATCCCTAATCTTTAATTCCTAAGCCTTAATCCCTAACACCAAATCCATCTCTTCATCCTCTTCTTCTTCCATGACTTCCTCTTCTCCTTCCCTTCGTCCTTTTTCCCTTTTTTCCTCTTCCTTAGTCTTCTCTTCTTCTTCTTCTTCTTCTTCGTCTTCCTCTTCTTCTTCTTCTTCTTCTTCTTCTTCTTCCTATTCTTCTTCTTCATTTTCTTCTTATTCTTCTTCTTCCTTTTCTACTTTTTCTTCTTCTTCTTCTTCTTCTTCTTCTTCTACTTCTTTGTCTTCCACTTCTTCTTCTTCTTCTTCTTCTTTTCTTGTTCTTCTTATTCCTCTACTTCTTCCACTTCTTCTTTTTCTTCTTCTTCTTCTTCTTCTTCTTCTTCTTCTTCCTTTCCTTCTATTTTTTCTTCTTATTCCTCTTCTTGTTCTTCTTCTCCTTCTCCTTCTCTTTGTCTTTCTCTTTCTCTGTCCCTGTCTAGTTCTCCTTCTTGTTCTCCTTCTCCATCTCCTTCTCTTTCTCCTTCTCCTTCACCTCCTTCTCTTCATCCTTTTTCTCCATCTCCATCTTCTTCTTCATCTTCTTCTTTTTCTTCTTCTTCCTTCTTTCTTCTTTCTCCATTCTCCTTTCTTTTCTCTTTTTTCTTCTTCCTTCTTCCTTTTTCCTTCCACCTTCCATTTTCATTCTTCCTTCTTCCATCTCTCTTCCTTCTTGCTTCTTCTTTATTCTTCCACTTCTTCTTTCTCTTCCTCTTATTCTTCTTCTTCTTTTGTCTCTTCTTCTTCCTCTTCTTCTTCTTATTTCTTCTTCTTTCTTCCTTCTTCCTTCTTCTTTCTTCCTTCTTTGTTCTTCCTCCTTCCTTATCCCATATTAGTAGTCCCTAATCACTAATCCATCTCTAATTATTAATCCATCCTTAATCTCTAATCCTTAATATTTAATCCCTAAACTTTAATCCCCAATCTCTAATCCCTAAAATCTAATCCCTAATACGTAATCCTTAAACCCTAATCTTTAATCTATAATCCATAATCCCTAATCTCTAATCCCTAATCTATAATCCATAATCACTAATCCCAAATACTTAGTCCTTAATCCCTAATCTCTAATGCTAATGCTAATCCCTTAATCTCTAATCCTGAATCTCTAATTTCTAATCCTGAATCCTACATCCCTAATCTCTAATCTCTAATCCCTAAATCCTATTCCCTAATCCCTAATCCCCAATCTTAATTAAAAATAATTCATCCCTAATGTCTAATTCTTGAAAAAATCCCTTTGTTTTTCACCCTACTCTCTAAGACCTAATCATGAATCCCTTCATCCCTAATCCCTTCAACCCTAATCGCTTCATCTATAATCTTTAATCCTTACTCCCTAATCCTTAATCCCAAATTCTTATCACTTATTCTCTAATCCGTACGCCCTAATCCCCAATCCCTAATTAGTAAACTGTAATCATTAATTGCTAACTCCCAAATCCCTAATCTTTATTTGCTAATCCCTACCTCTCTAATGCATAATCCTTAATCCTTCATTCATTAATCCCTAATCCTTAATTCCTAAGCCCTAACCCCAGATCTCTAATCACTAATCCATGTCTTCTTTCTATTCTTCTTCAATTTTTTGTCTTCTTCTTCCTTATGTATGACTTCTTCTTCTTCTTCTTCTTCTTCTTCTTCTGCTTTTTCCTTATCTTCCTTTTCTTATTCTTCTTCTTCTTCTTCTTCCTCTAACTTCTTCTTTTTCCTCTAATTCTTTTTTTCTTGTTCTTCTTCTTCTTTTCTGTCTTCTTCTCCTCCTCCTTCTTCTTCTTCTTCTTCTTTTTCTTTTCTTTTTCTTTTTAATTATCTTATTGTTATTCTTCTCCATCTTCTTCTTCTTTTTCTTCTTCTTCCTCCTCTTCTTTCTCTTTGACATGCTTTATTACTTTAACTTTTTCTTCTTCTCTTTCTTGTTCTTCCCTTTTAAGCCTTAACCTCTTGTCCCTAATCCCTAATCTATAATCCCTAATCTTTAATACTTAATCTCTTAATCTTTAATCAATAATATCTAGTCCTAAATCATTAATCTCTAATCCCTTATCTTGAGTCCTTAATTCTTAATCTCTAATCTCTAACACTTAATCCCCAATTTCTAATCCCATTCCCTCTCTCCTTAATCCCTAATCTCTAATCTATAATTCCTATTCGCTCCCTCTCTAATCCCTAATCCCTAATCTGTAATCCCTAACCCCTAATTTCTAATCCCTTGTTCTAAATCTATAATCCCAATCCTTAATCTATAATGCCAATCCCTAAATTCTAATTTGCAATCTCTAAACTTTAATACCTAATACTTTAATCTGTATTCTTTTGTCCCTAATCTGTAATCCATAATCTTGAATTTTTATTTTGTTAATCTCTAATGTCTAATCTCTAGTCCCTACTCCCAACTTTTTAATCCCTAATTCATAATCTATAATCCCTTATACTTAATCCTTAATCCTTAATTTATATTTCTTAATCCATAATCTAATTATTAATCCATAATCCTCAATCCTTAGTGCCTATTTCATAGTCCCTATACCCTAATCCTTAATCCTTAATCCTTAATCTCTAATCCTAAATCCCTAAACCGTAACCCTAACACTAATCCTTAATCCCAAATTCTCAATCATTAATCCCTAATCCTTCAACACTAACACCTAATCAATAATCCTTAATACTTCCCTCCCTAATCACTAGTCTATCTCCTTCTTCTTCCTCATCTTTTACTTTTTACATTATCATCATCATCTTCTTCTTCTTCTTCCACTTCCTTAACTTCTTCATCTTCTTCACTTTCTTCTTCTTCTCCTCCTCCTTCTTCCTCTTCTTCAACTTCTTCCTTTTCTTCTTCTTCTTCCTCTTCTTTTTTTGCTTGTTCTTCTTCTTATTCCACTTCTTTTTCTCCTTCTTCTTCTTCTCCTTATCCTTCTTCTTCTACTTCATCTCCTTCCTCTTTTTCTTCTTCCACTTCTTCTTCCTCTTCATCTTCTTTTAATTCTTCTTTTTCTTCTTCTTCTTCTTCTTTTTTATATACTTCCTCTTCTTCACCTTCTTCTTCCTCTTCTTCTTTTCTTCTTCTTCCTCTCCTTCCTCTTCTTCTTCTTCCACTTCTTCTTCTTCCTCTTCTTCTTCCACTTATTCCTCTTCTTCTTCTTCTCCTTCTTCCTTATCTTCTTCTCTTTCATCTTCTTCCTCTTCTTCATCTTCTTCTTCTTCCTCTTCTTCTCCTTCTCCTTCTTTTTCATCTTCTTCATCTTCCTCCTCCTCTTCCTCTTCTTCTACCTCTTCTTCTTCTTCTTCTTCTTCTGCTTCCCCTTATTCCTTTTCTTTTTTCTCTACTACTACTTCTTCGTCTTCTTCTTCTACTACTTGTTCTTCTTCTTATTCTTCTTCTTCTTCTTTTTCTTTTTCTTCTTTTTTTCATCTTCTTCTTCGTCTCTTTCTTCTCTTGTTCTTTCTCCTCTTCTTCATCTACTTATTCTTCTTCTTCTTTATCTACATAATCCTTAATCCTTAATATGTAATCCCTAATCTTTAATACCAAATCCCTTAATCTTTAATTCCTAATCTTTAATCCTAAATTCCTAATCTTCAAGGCCTTATCCAGAATCCTTTATCCTTAATCTCTAATCTCTAACACCTAATTCCTAATTCAAATTCCTTAATCCCTCTCTCCTTAATCCTTAACTTATAATCTATAATTCTTATTCACTCTCCCTAATCCCTAATCTATAATCCTTAATCCCTAATTTACAATCCCTAATTCCAAATATATAGTCCAAATCCCTAATCTGTAATCCTATTGACTAAATCCTAATTACTAATCTCTATTCTTTAATACCTAATCTCTTATTCTTTAATCCTTATTCTTTACTCTCTAATCTATTATCTTGAATTTTTATTCCCTAATCTTTAATATCCAATCTCTAATCCATAATCCCAAAACTCTAATCCATAACCATTAATCTATAATCCCTATAGTTAATCCTTAATCTTTAATTCCTAGTCTCTAATCTATAATCTAATCTTTAATCATAATTTTTAATCCTTAGTCCCTAATCCCTATTCCCTAGTGCTTATGCTCTAATCCTTAAACCCTAACCCAATCACTAATCCTTAATCCGTTATTTTTAATCCTTAATCCCTAATAACTAATCCCTAATACCTAATCCGTAATCCCTAATACCTCCCTCCCTAATCCATAGTCTATCTTCTTCTTCATTTTGATCAACATCTTCTTCAACTTCTTTTACTTCATCATCTTCATCTACTTCTTAATCTTCTTTTTCTTCTTCTTCTTCTTCCACTTAACTTCCTTTCATTCTTCTCCTTCTTCTTCTTCACCTTCTTCTTTGTCTTCTTCTTCTTCCTCGTGCTATTGTTCTTCTTCTTACTCCTTCGACTCTTCTTCTTCTTCTTTTTCCCTTCTTCTACTTCTTCTTCCCCTTCTTGTTCTTGTTCTCGTTCTTCTTGTTCTTTTTCTTCTTCTACTTCACCGAATCTGTAATGCTTATCCTTAACTTGTAATCTATAATACATAATCTCTAAACATTTATACTTAATAACTAATCCCTAATCCCTAATCTCTAATCCTAATTCAAATTCTAATCTCTTAATCACTAATTCATAATCTCTAATACCTAATCATGAATCATAAATCTCTAATAACTAATCTTCAATCCTTAATCCTTAATTCCTAAACCATAATCCCTAATGCCTAATATCAAATCCCTCCATCCCTAATCCCTAATCCCTAATACCTAATCTTGAATGCCAATCCCTCACTACCTAATCTATAATCTGTATTCCTAAATCCATAATCCCTCCCACCTTAATCCCTAATCCATAATCTCTGGTCGCTAATTCAAATTGCGATCACTTAATCTCAAATATCTAATTTCTAATCCCTAATCACTAATCGTGAATCCCTAATACCTAATCTCTAACCCTTTATCCCTAATCCATAATCCCTTATCCATCTCTTCTTCCACTTCTTCCTCTTCTTCATCTACTTCTTCCTCTTCTACTTCTCCTTCCTCTTCCTCTTCCTCTTCTTCTTCCACATCTCCTTCTTCTTCCAAATCTTTCTCATCTTCTTCTTCTTCTTCCACTTCTTCTTCTCCTTCTTCTTGTTCTTCAACGTTTTCTTCTTCTTCTTCTTCTTCTAGTTCTTCTTCTTCTTCCTCTTCTTCTTCTTCTTCTTCTTCTTCTTCTAGTTCTTCTTCTTCTTTCTCTTCTTCTTCTTCTTCTTCTACTAGTTCTTCTTTTTCTTCTTCCTCTTCATCTTCTTTTTATTCTTCTTCTTCCTCTTCCTCATTTTCTTCTTATTCTTCTTTGTCTTCTACTTCTTCTTCATCTTCTTCTCTTTCTTCTAGTTCTTTTACTTCTTCTTCTTCTTCTCTTCTTCTTCTTACTCCTTTTCTTCATCTTGTTCTTTTATTACTTCTTCATCTTCTTCTTCATCTCCTTCTTCATCTTCTTCTTCTCCTTCTCCTTATTCTTGTCATTCTCCTTTTGCTTCTATTTCTCCTTCTCCATCTTCTTCTCCTTCTACTTCTTCTCCTTCTCCTTCTCCATCTCCTTCTCCATCTCCTTCCCCTTCACCTTTTCTTTCTCTTTCTCCTCCTTCTTCTCCTCCTCCTAGTTCCTTTCCTCATCCTCCTTCTATTTTCTCTTTTTCTTTTTTCTTCTTCATCTTCTTCTTTCTTCTTTTTTTTTTCTTCTACTTTCAATCTTCCTTCTTCCCTCTGCCTTCTTCCTTATTCCTTCTTCCTTCTTTCTTCTTGCTTCTTTGTTCTTCTTCTTTCTTCTTCTTACTTTCTTCTTTCTTTCTTTCTTCTTCTTCTTCTCCTTCTTCTCCTCCTCCACCTCCTTCCACTTCTTAATCCCTAATCCCTCCATCCTTAATCTCAAATACATAATCCATAATCTATACTACCTAATCCCTAAATCAAAATCCTCAATCCTTAATTCTTAATCCTTAATCTATAATTCTAAACTCTTAATCCTTTATATGTAATATCTAATCCTTAATTCCTAATCTTTAATCCCCAATCTATAATCCTTAATCATTAATCCATAATCCCTAATTTTTACAACCTAGTCTCTAATACCAAACCTCTAATCCTAAATACTTAATCCCTAATAAATAATCCCTAATCTTTAAGGCCTAACACCTTAATCATTAATCCAAACCCTTTATCTCTAATCTCTTATCCTTAATCCTTAATCTCTAATCTCTAATCTCTAACACCTAATCCCTAATCTCTAACACTATCTTCTTCCACTTTCTTCTACATCTTCTTCTTCTTATCTTCTTCTTCTTCTTCTTCATCTTCTTCTTCTTTTTCCTCTTCTTCTTCTTCTTCCTCTACTTCCTCTACTTCTTCTTCCTCTTCTTCTTCTCCTTCTTCTTCTTTTTGTTGCTCTTCTTCCTCTTCTTCATCATCTTCTTTTTCCTCTTCTTTGTCTTCTTCTTCTTCATATTCTTTCTTCTTTGTTCTCTCTTCTTTCTTATTTCTTCTTTCTTCTTCTTTCTTTCGTCTTTCCTTGTTTCTTCTTCTTCTACATCTTCTTCTTCTTCTTCTTCTTCTTCTAATTCTCCATCTTTTTCTATTCTTCTTCTTCTTCTTCTTCTTCTAGTTCTTCTTTTTCTAGTTCTTCTTTTTATCTTCTTCTTCTACTACTATTACCATGACTTTTTCTTCTTCTTCTTCTTCTTCCTCTCCTTCTTTTACTTCTTGTTCTTCTTCCTTATCTTCCTCTTCTTCCTCTTTTTCTTCTTGTTCTTTCTCTCCTTCCTCTTCTACTTCTTCTTCTTCTTCTTCTTCTTCTTCTTCTCCTCATCCTCCTCCTATTTCTCCTTCTTTATCTCCATCGCCTTCTCTTTCTCTTTCTTGCTCTCCATTTCTATCTAATTCTCCTCCTTCTCCTTCTCCTTCATCTTCTTCTTCTTCTTCTTCTCCTCCTCCTCCTCCTCCTCCTTCTTCCTCTTCTTCTTTCTTCTTTCCTATTTCTTACTTCTTTTTCCTTCTTCTTTTTTGCTTCTTCTTTCTTCTTTCCTCTTTCCTTCTTCCTTCTTACTTCTTCCTTCTTCCATCTTCCTTCTTCATTCTTCCTTCTTCGTTCTTCTTCATTTTTCCTTCTTCCTTCGTCCTCCTTTTTTCTTTTGTCTTCTTTCTTCTTTCTTCTTTCTTTTTTTTCTCATCTTCTTTCTCCTTCTTTTCTTCTTCTTCTTTCTTTGTTCTTTTACTTCTTCTTTCTTCTTCTTCTTCTCTTTCTTTTTCTTCTTCTTTTTATTCTTTTTCTTCTTCTTGTTGTTGTTCTTCTTCTTCTTATTCCTCTTCTTCTTTTTCTTCTTTCTCTTCTCTTCTTCTTCTTCTTCCTCCTCTTCTTCTTCTTCTTCTTTCTTTTCCTCTTCTTCTTCCTCCTCTACTTCTTCCTTCTTCCTTCTTTAATCTTCCTTCTTCTTTCTTCTTTCTTCTTTCTTCCTTCTTCTTCTTCCTTCTCCCTTCTTCCTTCTCCCTTATCCCTTTTTTGTAATCCTTAGTTGTTATTCCATAATCCCTAATCCATACATAATCCATAATCCTAATACCTAATCCATAATCCCTAATCACTATTCCATAATCTGTAGTCTCTAAACCCTAATCCTTAATAACTAATTTCTAATCCTTAATTTATAATTCGTAATGTCTATCCTTAATTTATAATCTATAATACATAATCTCTAATCCCTTATACTTAATCATTTATCCCTAATCCCTAATCTATAATCCTAATTCAAACTCTAATCTCTTAATCTCTAATCCTTATCCCTATTCTCTAAAACCTAATCATGAATCGCAAATCTCTAATCGCTAGTCTCGAATCCTTAATTCCTAATCCATAATCCCTAATGCCTAACACCAAATCCCTCCCTCTCAAATCCCTAATCCATAATATCTAATCTCAAATGCAATCGCTCCCTTCCTAATCAATAATCCGTATTCTTAAATTCGTAATCCCTCCCGCATTAATCCCTAATCCTTAATCTCAAGTTGCTAATCCTAATTGCAATTACTTAATCTCTAATCCCTAATTTCTAATCTCTAATACCTAATCTTGAATCCCAAATCCCTAATCACTAATCACTAACCTTCAATCCCTAATCCTTAATCACTAATCCAGCCCTCCATAATCCCTAATCCTTAATTCTTAATCCCTATTTCTTATTCCTTAACTCATACTCCTTAATCCCTAATCTCGAATCCCTAAACTCTAATCCCTAATTCCTAATCCGTAATCCCTAATCCCTAATTCTTAATCCCTAACCCATAATCCCTAATCTATAATCCCTTATCCATCTCTTCTTCCACTTCTTCCTCTTCTTCCTCCTTTCTCCTCTTCTTCTTCTTCTTCCTCTTCCTCTTCCTCTTTTTCTTCTTGTTCCACATCTCCTTCTTCCTAATCTTTCTCATCTTCTTCTTCTTCTTCTTGTTCTTCTTCTTTCTCTTCCTCTTCTTCTTTTGCTACTACTTATTCTTCCTCTTCTTTGACTTCCTTTTCTTCTTCTTCTTTTTTTCTCTTTCTTCTTCTTTTCATATTTTTCTTCTTCCTCTTCTTCTTCTTCTTCTTCTTCATTTTCTTCTTCTTCTTCTTCTTCTACTTTTACTTATTCTCCTTCTACTTCTTCTCGTTCTCCTTCTCCTCCTTCTTCTCCTTCTCATTCTCCTTCTCCTTCTCCTTCTCCATCTCCTTCTCCTTCTCCATCTCCTCCTCCTCCGACTCTTTCATCTTGTTTTTCTCCCTCTCATTCTTCTTCTCCACGTCCTCTTCCTTCTCCTTGTCCCTCTCCTTCTTTTCTTCTTTCTTATTTCTTCTTTCTTCTATCTTCTTTCCTCTTCCTTCTTCCTTCATCCTTCCATCTTTCTTCTTCCTTCTTCCTTCTTTCTTTCTTCTTTCATTTTTCTTCTCTCTTCTTTATTCCTCCTCTACTTCCTCCTCTTCTTTCTCTTCTTCTTCTTCTTCTTCTTCTTCTTCTTCTTCTTCTTCTTCTTTTTCTTCTTTCTCTTTTTTTCCTCTTCTTTTTCTTTCTTCTTCTTTCTTCTTTTTTTCCTTCTTTTTTCCTTCATCTTCCTTTTTCCTTCTTCTTTCTTCCTTCTATCATTTCCTTAATCCTTAATCACAAATCCATCCTTAATCCTTAATCACAAATCCATCCTTAATCCATAATCTCATACACTTAATCCATACACTCTATCCCTTAATCTCTAATCTCTAATGTCTAACACTTATTACCTGATTTGTAATCCCAAATTCTTAATCTATAATCTATAATACTTAATCCCTAATCTCTAATCTATAATCTCTAATCTTTAAACCTTAATCACTAATGTCTAATCCTTAATCCCTATATCTAATCCCTAATAGATTTCTTAATCTCTTTTCCTTAATCATTAATCTATGACACCTAATCCTTAATCCTAAGTATCTAATCACTAATCTCTATCCCTAATCCTCAACCTCTATTCCCTGATCCATAATCCATATTCCTAAATTGCTAATCTTTAATAATTAATTGCTTAATCTTTAATCCATAATCATTAATCATTAATCCCTTCATCCATAATTCTTAACCTCTAATCCTCAATCCTTAATCCCTAATCTCTATTATTTTTTCTCTAATTCCAACCACTTAATCCTTAAACCTTAATCCATAATTGCTAATCCATAATCACTAATCTCTAATACTTAATCCCTAATTCCTAATCTCAAATCCTTAATCATTAATCCCTTCATCCCAAATCCTTAATCCCTAATCCTTAATCCTTAATCCTTATTACTTATTTCGTAATCCCTACTCCCTAATCCATAATTCTTAATCCTTAATCCCTAATTCTTAATGCATAATCCTTATTCCCTAATTCATAATCTGTAATCCCTAATAACTAATACTTAATCCTTCCCTTCCTAATTCTTGATCCCTAATATCAAATCTCAAAACAACATCTCTAATCCCACCCTCCCTAATCTATAATATATATTCCAGATCCTTAATCCCTCATCTATAATCCCTAATCCTAATTATATTTTCTTGATCTCTAATCCTTAACCCCTTATTAATACATAATCCTAAATCCTTAATCACTAATCTTTAATCCATTATCTCTAATCATATTTCTTAATTCATAATCTTGAATCTTAAATAGCTAATCTATAATCCTTAGTAATTAATCCCTCATGCCTTAGTCTTTAATCCCTAATCAATAATCCCTTCACCTCTTACTCCTAATCCTTAATCTTTAATCCTTAATCCTTATACTTGTTAACCTTTAATCCTTAATACTTAATTTGTAGTCTCTCCCTCTTTAATCTCTAATCCTTAATTTTTAACCCCTAATATCCATTCCCTAATCCATCTATTCTTTATATACTTCTTCCTCTTCTTCTTCCTCTTCTTCTTCTTCTTCTTCTTCTTCTTCCTCTTCCTCTTCTATTTCTTCTTTCTCTTCTTCCTCATCTTTCACTTCTTCGTTTTGTTTTCTTTCCTTCCTCCTACTCTTCTTCCTCTTCTTCTTTTATTACTTCTTCTTCCCCTTCTTCTTCTTCTTTTTCTCTTTCTCCTCCTCTTTTTCCTACTCCTCCTTCTCCATGTCCTTTTCCTTCTCCATCACCTTCTTCTTCTTCTTCTTCTTCTTCTTCTTTTTTCTTCTTTTTTCTTCTTTCTTCTTTCTTCTTTCTTCATCCTTCTTCCTTCGTTCATCTTTCTTTCACCTTCCTTGCTTCTTCCTTATTCTTTCTTCTTTCTTGTTTCTTCTTTATTCTTCCTCTTTTTCTTCCTCTTCTTTTTCTTCTTCTTCTTCTTCTTCTTCTTCTTCTTACTCTTCTTCTTCCTCTTCTTCTTCTTCTTCTTCTTCTTCTTTCTTCTTTCTTTCTTTCTTCTTCTATCTTCCCTCTTCTTTCTTCCTTTTTCTTCTTCTTCCTTTTTCTTAATCCTTAATGCTTAATCCCTAATCCCTAATCTCTAATTTCAAATCCTAAATGCTTAATCTCTAATCTATCCTTAATCCTTAATCCTTAATTCTTATTCCTTAATCCCTTTTTCTTAATCTCTACTATCTAAACCACAATATCTAATACCTGATTCCTAATCTATAATCTGTAATACCTAATCCCTAATCTCTAATCCCTAATTCATAACCCTTAATCACAAATTCATAATCTTTAATCCCTAATCTAAAATCCCTAAGTCTAATCCTAATCCTTTAATCTCTAATTAATAATCTTTAATAAATAATCTCTAATATCTAATCTTGAATCCCAATTCCTTAATAACTAATCTGTAATCCCTAATCTCTAGTCCCTACACCCTAATCCATAATCCTAAATTCCTAACCTTTAATGATTAATCCCTTAATCTTTAATCCCTAATCTCTAATCATTAATCTATTCATCTCTAATCTCTAATCCTTAATCCAAAGTCCCTAATCCTTATTTCTTATTTCTTAATACCTACTCCCTAATCCTTAGTGCTTAATCCCTATACCTCAATCCCTAATTACTAATCCATAATCGCTAATCTCTAATCTCTAATGCCTAATACCTAATCCCTCCCTCCTTAATCACTAATCCCTAGTCCCAAACACCGAATCTTGAATCCTAAAACCCTCCCTCTAGTCCATAATCTGTATTCCTAAATCCTTAATCTTTCCCTCCTTCATCCTAAATCCCTAATCCCAAGTCCTTAATCCTAATTATAATCACTTCATCTATAATCCTTATCCTTAATCTCTAATCTCTAACCCTACATCCAAAATCCTTAACTAATAATCTATAATCCTTAATCCCTTATCCCTATTCTCTAATCCATAATACCTAATCCTAAATCCCTAATCTGTAATCTTTAATAATTAATCACTTAAACCTTAGTCTTAAATCTCTAATCCCTAATCATTAATCCTTTAATCCCTAATCCTCAATCCTTAATCCTTATTACTTATTCCTTAATCTTTACTCCCTAACCTAAAATCTTTAACCCCTAAATCCTAATCTCTAATGACTAATCCATAATCCGTAATCCCTAATCCCTTCCTCTTTAATCCCTAACCCAAAATCCTAAATGAATCTCATCTCTGCTTTTTCTCTTTCTTCTTCCACTTCTTCATCTTCTTCTTCCTCTTCTTCTTCGTCATCCAATTCTGTCTCATCTTCCTCTTCTTCTTTATATGCTTCTTCTTCTTCTTCCTCTTCTTCTTTTATTTCTTTCTCTTCTACTTATTCCCTTTCTTCTTCTTCTTTTTCTCATTCTTCTTTCTTTTCTTCATCATCTATTTACCCTTCTTTTTTCTTATTCTTTTCTTCCTCTTCTTCTTCCTTTTCTTCTGCTTCTTCTTGTTCTTTTTCTTCTTCTTCTTCTTCTTATATTTGTTGTTCTTCTTCTTCTATTACTACTACTCCTTCTCCTTCTTCTTCTCCTTCTACTTGTCTTTCTCCTTCTCTTTCCCTTTCCCCTCCTCTTTCTCCTTCTCTTTCTCCATCTCCATCTTGTTCTCCTTCTCATTCTCATTCTCATTCTCCTTCTCCTTTATCTTTTCTATGTCCCCTTCTTCTCCTTGTCCTTCTTCTTCTTCTTCTTCTTCTTCTTCTTCTTTCTTCTTTCTTCTTCCTTCTTCCTTCTTTCTTCTTTCTTCTTTCTTGTTTCTTCTTACTTCTTTCATCTTCCTTCTACCTTCCACCTTCCTTTTTCCTTCTTTTTTCTTCCTTCTTCTTTCTTCTATCTTCTTTATTCTTCCTCTTCTTCTTCTTTTTCTTCTTCTTCTTCATCATCTTTTCCTCTTCTTCATCCTAGTCTTCTTCTTCCTTCTTACTTCTTGCTTCTTTCTTCTTTCATCTTCCCTCTTCTTTCTTCTTTCTTCTTCTTCCTTCTTCCTTCTTCCTTTTCCTTTTTCCTTTATCCTTAATCTCTATCCTTTATCTCTTAATCCTTAATCCATCCTTAAACCCAAATCCCTAATCCTTAATCCCTAATCACTATTCCTTAATCCCTAATCTTTAAACCTTAATCCTTAATACCTAATTCCAAATCCTTAATCTCAGACTAATAATCCATAATACCCAATCTTTAATCTCTAATCCTTAATCCCTTATCCTTAATATATAATCCATTATCCTTAATCACTAATCTCTAATCCCTAATCCTAATCCTAATCCTTAGTCTCTAATGCCTAATCCTTAATCTTAAATCCCAAACATTAATTTATAATCTCTAATATCTAATCCTTAATCCATATTCCCTAATCCTAAATCTTAATCTTTAATAATAAATCCCTAAGTCTGAATCCCTAATCATTAATCCCTTCATCCTTAATCATCACTCTCTAATTCTTAATCCTTAATCCCTAATCCCTCTCACTTATTTCCAACTAGCCCCTAATCTATAATCCTTAATCCCAAAACAACCATATTTGCTAATCTATAATCCCTAATACTTAATATTTAATCTCTAATTGTTAATGCCTAATATCTAATCCCTCCCTCCCTAACCCCAATCCTTAATACCTAATACTTAATCTTGAATCCTTAATCTCTGCCTCCCTAATTCATATTCTGTATTCCAAAATCCCTAATCCCTCTCTCCTTAATGCTAAATCCCTAATCCTTAGTCCCTCAACTTAATTATAATTGCTTAATCTCTAATTCCTAATCCCTAATCTTAAATCTCTAATCTTGAATCCAAAATCCCTAATCAATAATCTCTAGTACACAATCCCTAATCCTAAATACCTAATTTATAATCTATAATCCTAAATCTCTTATCTATAGTCCTTATTAATTAATCCCTTAATCCTCAACCCATAATCCATAATCCTTAATCATTAATCACTACATCCCTAATCTCTAATCCTTAATCCCTAATCCCTAATCCTTAATCTCTAATCCCTTATTCTTATTACTTATTCCATAATCCCAACTCTCTAACCCATAATTCATAATCATTATACCCTAACCTTTAATTATTAATCCATAATCCCTAATCCTTAACACGTAATCCTTAATCCTTAAAACTTAATCCCAAATCACTCCCTCCTTAATCCCTAATCCCTAATCTCTAGCCCTTAATCCTTAATCCTTAATCCATCACTTCTTCCACTTCTTTTTTTTCTTCTTCTTCTGCTTCTTTTTCTTCTTGCTCTTCTTCTTCTTCTTCTTCTCCTTTTCCTCTTCTTCGTCTTCTTCTTCCACTTCATCCTCATCTTGCTCTTCCTCTCATTCTTCTTCTTTTTCTTCTTCCTCTTCTTCTTCTTTTTTTATCCTTCTCCTTCTTTTCTTGTTCTTCTTTTTCCTTTTCTTCTTCCTCATCTTCTTATTCTTCTTCTTCTTCTTCTTCCTCTTCTTTCCTTTCTTCTTCTTCTTCTTCTATTTCTTTTTCTTCTTCCTCTACTTCTCATTTTTCTTCTTCTTTTCCTCCTTCTCTTTCCTCTTCTCCTTTTCCTTGTCTTACTCCTTCTCCTTCTGCTTCTCTTTTTCCTTCTGCATCTCCTTCTCATTCTCCTTCTTATTCTTCTTCTCCTTCTCCATCTCCTCTTCCTCCTTCTCCTTCTCCTCCTTCTTCTTCTTCTTTCTTCTATATTCTTTCTTCTTTCCTCATTCTACTATCTTCTTTCTTCTTCCTTCGTCGTTCTTCCTTCCACCTTCCTTCTTCCTTCTTCCTTCTTCCTTCTTCTTTCTTCTTTCTTATTTCTTCTTTATTGTTTCTATTCTCCTTTCTGTTCTTCTTCTTCTTCTTCTTCTTCTCCTTCTTCCTTTTCTTCTTCCTCCTCTTCCACTTCTTCCTTTTTCTTTCTTTCTTCTTCCTTCTTCTTTCTTCTTCCTTCTTCCTTCTTCCTTTACCCTATTCCCTAATTCTTAATCTCTAATCCCTAATCCCTAATGCCTATTCCCTAATCTATTCTTAATCACAAATACCTAACCCTTAATTCCTAATCTCTATTTCCAACACTCTAATCTCTAATCCCTAATCCCTAATCTATAAACTTTAATCCCTAATTTTTATCCTTAATCATTAATCCTTAATCTCGAATCCCTAATCTCTTATGCCTAATCATAATTCAAATCCTTTAATCTCTAATTCCTAAGCTATAATCTCTAACACCTAATTCGTAATCACTAATCTCAAATCCTTAATCCCAAAATCCAATTACCAAATACATAATCTCGAATCCTAAATGCCTAATATTTCATAATTAAACCCATAATTCTTAACTCCTAATCTTTAATCCTAAATCATTAATCTCCTCATCCCTAATCTTTAATCCTTAATCTATAATCCCTAATCTTCATTAGTTATTCCCTAATACCTACTCCCTAATTGGTAATCCTTAATCCCTAATTGTTTATGCATAATCCCGAATGCCAAATACCCAATCCCTCCCTCCCTAATCTATAATCCATAATCACTAATCCCCAATCCCTCTCTTACGAATCTATAGTCCGTATTCCCTAATCTCTAAACCCTAATCCCTCCTTAATCCTTAAACCATAGCCCCAAACCCTAAATCCTAAACCCCTTATCCATCTCTTCATTTTCTTCTCTATCTTCCTCTTCTTTGCCTTCTTCTTCTTCTTCTTCTTCTTCTTCCTTTTCTTCTTCTTCTTTCTTATTTTCTCCTTCTAGTACCTCGTCCTCTTCTTCCTCATCTTTGTCTTCTTCTTCTTCTTCCTCTTCCTAATCTTCTTCTTCTTCTTCTTCTTCTTCATCTTCTTCTTCTTTTTCTTCTTCTTATTCTTTCTCTTCCTCTTCTTCCTCTTCTTCTTCTTCTTCTTCTCCTTCTCCTTCTTCTACTTTTTTTGTTCATTTTCTTCTTATTCTTCTTCTTCTTCATCTCCTTCTTTTTCTTCCTCTTCTTCTTCTTTTATTTCTTCTTCTTCTTCTTCTTTTTCTTCTTCTTCTTCTTCTTCTTCTTCTATTTCTTCGCCTCACCCTCCTTCTCTTTCTCGTTCTCCTTCTCCTTGTCTTTCTCCTTTTCCTTCTCGATCTTCTTCTACTTCTCCCATTTTTTCTTTCTCCTTCTCCTTCTCTTTTTCCATCCCCTTCACCTTCTGCCACTCCTTCTCCTTCTCCTTCTCCATCTCCTTTTCCTTCTCCTCCTTTTTCTCTTACTCTTCTTCATATTTCTGCTTCTTCTTCTGCTTCTTCTTCTTCTTCTTCCTTCTTTCTTTTTTTGTTTTTTCTTTCCACTTTCTTTTTTCTTATTCCTTCTCTCTTCTTCCTTCCTCCTTTCTTCTTCCTTCTCATTTTTTCCTTCTTTCTTCTTTATTCTTCCTCTTCTTCTTCTTCTTCTTCTTCTTCCTCTTCTTCTTCCTCCCTTCTTCTTTCCTCTTTCTTCCTTCCTCTTTCTTTCTTCTTTCTTCCTTCTTCTTCTTCCTTCTCCTTAATCCCTAACCCCTAATTCTTAATTCTTAATCTATCTTTAATCTCGAATCCCTAATCTATCCTAAATTTTTAATCTCTAATCTTTGATGTTTAATCGCTAATGTTTAATTTCTAATTTCTAAACTCAAATCCTTAGCACCTAATCCCAAATCCCTAATCCTTAATCTATAATTCATTGTCATGTATCCCTAATATATATTCTCTAATCCTGAATCACTATTCCCTAATCCTTAAAACCTATTCTTTAATCTCTAATCCTATTCTTTTAATCTCTAATCCATAATCCTTAATCCCTAATTTTGAATCTTGAATCCCTTATCTCCAATCCCTAATCTCTAATCATTATTCCCTAATTTCTAATCCTTAACCCTAAATCCATAATATCCAATCCTTAATCTTTAATAATTAACCACCTAATTCTTAATTCTTAATCTCTAATCTCTAGTCATTAATCACTTTATCCTGAATCCCTAATCCTTAATCTTTAATCCTTAATCTCTAATGCTTAATCCTTAATCACTAAACCCTAATCCCTATTTGTGAATCTATAATCCCTAATTCTAATGCTAATTTGTTAATCTCTAATCTCTAATCCTTAGTCTCTAATAACTATTCTTTAATACCAAATCTTTAATCACTAATCTCTAATCCCAAATCCCTAATCCCTAATCCCTAATCTTAACCCCTTATCCCTAATCCCTAATACTTAATCTTGAATCCTCAATCTCTCCATCCCTAATCCGTAATTTGTATTCCAAAATTCCTAATCCCTTCTTCCTTAATGCCAAATCCTTAATCCCTAATCTCTAATCTTAATTATAATCGCTTAATCTCTAATCCCTAATCCCTTATCTCTAATTCCTAATCTTGAATCCTAAATTCCAAATAAATAATCTCTAGCCCTTAATCCTTAATCCTAAATCCATAATCTATAATATGTAATCCCCAAATCCTTAATTTATAATATGTAATCCTAAATCCTTAATTTATAATCCTTAGTAATTAATCCCTTAATCCTTAGTCCTTAATCCCTAACCCTTACACTTTAATCCCAAATTATTACCCCTAATCCTTAATCCCTTTTACTTATTCCATAATCCTTACTATCTACTAGATAATCTTTGATCCATAAACCCTAATCCTGAATTATTAATCAATAATCCTTAATCCTTAAAACCTAATCCTTAATCATTAACACCTAATCCCTAATCCCCTCCTTAATCTTTTAATCCTAATCTCTAACCCTTAATCCTTAATCCCTAATCCATCTCTTCTTCCACTTCTTCTTCCTCTTCTACTTCTTCTTCTTCTTCCTCTTCTTTTTCTTCTTCTTCCCCATCAACTTCTTCTTTTTCCTCATCCTCAACTTCCTCTTCTTCTTTTTGTTGTTGTTCTTCTTCTTTCTCTTCTTGTTCTACTTTTTCATCTTCTACTTCTTCTTCTTGCTCTTCTTCTTCTTCCCTTCTTCTTCTTCTTTTCATCCTTCTTCTTTTCTTATTCTTCTTCTTCATCTTATTCTTCCTCTTCTTCTTCTTCTTCATCATCATCTTCTTTTCCTTTTACTTCTTCTTCTTCTTCTCCTATTTCTTCTTCTTCGTCTTCTTCTTCTTCTATTTCTTTTTTTTCTTCCTCTTCTTGTTCTTCCTTTTCTTCTTCTTCTTCTTCTTCTTCTCCTTCTTCTTCTTCTTCTTCTTCTCTTTCTCCTTCTCATTGTCTTTCTCTTTCTTCTCCTTTTCCTTCTCTTTCTCCTTCTCCTTCTCCATCTCCTTCTCCTTCTCCTTCTCTTTCTCATTCTCATTCTCCCTTTCGTTCTCCTTCTCCATGTCCTCCTCTTTCACCTTCTCGTTCTTCTTCTTCCTCCTCTTCTTCCTCTTCTTCTTCTACTTCTTTCTTCTATCTTCTTTCTTCTTTCTTCTTTCTTCTTTCTTCTTTCTTCTTTCTTCTGCCTTCTTTCTTCCTTCTTCCTTCTTCTTTCTTTCTTCTTACTTCCTCCTTTTTCCTACTTTCTTCTTTATTGTTCCCTTCTTCTTCCTCCTCTACTTTTGCTTCCTCTTTCTTTCTTCTTCCCTCTTCTTCTTTCTTCCTTCTTCCATCTCCAAATTCCTTAATTCTGAATCTCTAATCCCTAATCTTTAATACTTAATGCCTAAACCATTCTTAAACCTGAATCCCTAATTTTTAATCCCTAATCTTTAATCCCTAATCTGAATTTCTTAAACTTTTTAATAATTAATCCCCAATACCTAATTCCTAATCTCTAATCTATAATATATAATCTATAATCCCTAATCTCTAACCAATAATCCTTAGTACCTAATCCTTAATACTGAATCACTAATCCTTAATACCTAATCTCTAATCCCTAACCATAAGCCTAATCCCTTAACCACTAATCCCGAATCTCTAATTTCTAATACCTAATCCTTAATCTCGAATCCATAATCAATAATCTCTAATCCTTAATCCCAATTCCCTAATACGTAATTCCTAATCCTAAATCTCTAATCTTTAATAATTAATCTCTTAATCTTTAATTCTTAATCCCTAATCATTAATCTCTTCAACCCTAATCTCTTATATTGAATCTATAATTTCTATTCTTTATTACTTATTCCCTAATGCCTACTCCCTAATTGGTATTCCTTAATCCTCAATCCTTAATTACTTATCCATTATCCTTACTACCAAATACCTAATCCCTCCTTCCCTAATCCCTAATACATAATCTCTAATACCTAATCTCTAATCCCTAATCCCTCCCACTTTAGTCTGTAATCCATATTAGCTAATCCCTAAGCCCTAATCCGTACCTCCGTAATCCACTAACCCTTAACCCTTAATCCCTAATCCCTAATCCCTCTCTTCTTCGTCTTTTTCTTCTTCTTCTTCTTCCTCTTCCTCCTCTTCATCTTCCTCTTCTTGTTCTTCTTATTCCTCATTTTCTTCTTCTTCTTCCTCATTTTGTTCGTCTTTGTCCTCTTCCTCTTCCTCCCCATCTTCCTCTTCTTCATCTCCTTCCACTTCTTATTCTTCTTCTTCTTCTTCTTCCTTTTCTTTTTCTTCTTCTTTATCTTCTTCTTCTTCTTCTTCTTCTTCTTCTTCTTCTTTGTCTTCTCCTTCTTCTTCTTCTTTTTCTTCTTCTTCTTCGTGTTCTTCTTCCTCTTCCACTTCTTCTTCTTCCACTTCCTCTTCTTGTACTTCTTGTCCTTCTTGTCCTTTTCTACTTGTCATCTTCTTTCTTGTTCTCTTCCTCTTCTTCTTCTTCTTCTACATCTTCTTCTTCATTTTCTTCTTCTTCTCTTCCTTCTCCATCTTCTTCTCCTTCTCCTTGTCTATCTCCTTCTCTTTCTACTCCTCTTTCTTAAATTCTCCTTCTTTCTTCTTTCTTCCTTCTTCTTCCTTCTTTCATCTTCCTTCTCCATAATCCCTAATCTCTAATCCTTAATCCTTAATCTCTAATACCTAATCTATCCTTAATCTCTAATCCCGACATTTTAATCTCTAACCTCTAATCCCCAATCCCTAATCCCCAAACCCTAATCTATAATTCCTAATCCTAAATCTCTAAAGCTTAATCTATAATCCAGTATCCATTTTCTCTAATATCTAATCCCTAATCCTTAATCACTATTTCCTAATTCTTAAACCCTAATCTCTAATTTTTAATCCTAATCTTTTAATCTTTAGTCCCTAGTTCTTAATCTCTAATCTTGAATCTTGCATCACTAATTTTTAATCCTTATTCCTTAAACTCTAATCCTTAATTATTAATCCATAATCCCTAATTTCTAAAACCAAATCCTTAATCATTAACAACAAATCCCTAATCCCACCTTAATCCTCAATTTCAAACCCTTAATCCTTAATCCCTAATCTATCTCTTCTTCCTATTCTTCTTCTTCTTCCTCCTCTTCTTCCTCTTCTTCTTCTTCTTCTTATTACTCTTCTTCTTCTATTTCTTCCTCATCTTCTTCTTCCACTTCATCCACCACTTCCACTTCTTCTTCTTGTTCTTTTTCTTCTTCTTTCTCTTCTTCTTCTTCTTTGTCTTGTACTTCTTCTGCTTCCTCCTCTTCTTCTTTGTATTTTTGCCTTTCTTCTTCTTTTCTTGTTCTTATTCTTCATGTTCCTCTTCTTCTTTTACATCTTTTCCTTCTTCTTCTTCCTTTTCTTCTTCTTCTTCTTCTTCTTCTATTTCTTTTTCTTCTTTCTCTTCTTGTTCTTCTACTTCTTCTTCTTCTTCTCCTTTTCTTTCTTCTTTTCCTTCTCCTTCTCTGTGTCTTTCTCCTTCTCCTTCCTCTTCTCTTTTTTCTTTTTTTTCTCCTTTTCCTTCTCCATCTCCTTCTCATTCTCCTTCTCCTTCTCATTCTGCTTCTCTTTCTCCTTGTCCTCCTTCTTCACATCCTCCTCTTTCTTCTTCTCCTTCTTCTTCCTCTTCTTCTTCTTCTTTCCACTTTCTTCTTTGTTCTCCCTTCTTCCTTCTTCCTTCCACTTACCTTCTTTCTTCTTTCTTCTCCCTTCTTCCTTCTTCCTTCAACCTACCTTCTTCCTACTTCCTTCTTCCTTCTTCTTCCTTCCTTCTTCTTTCTTTTCTCTTTTTCTTCTTTTTTCTTTATTCTTCCCCTTTTACTTTCTTTTCTTCTTCTTCTTCTTCTTCTTCCTTTTCTTTCTTCTCTTAGTCTTCTTCCTTTTTCTTTCTTTCTTCTTTCTTCTTCTTTCTTCATTCTTCTTCCTTCTTCCTTGTCCCTTCTCCCTATTCCCTAATCTCTAATCTCTAACACCTAATTCTTAATCTTGAATCCTTAATCACTAATCTCTAATCCCTAATCCCAAATCCCAATTCATAGTATATAATCCCTAATCTTAAATTTTCAATATTTATTAATTGATGTTTTAATCCTTAATTTTTAATCCTTAATCCATAATTAATAATCTCTTTATCCATAATCCCTAATCCTTAATTCGTAATCCCTAATCTTTATTACTTATTCCTTAATGCTTACTTCTTAATTGGTAATCCTTAATCCCTAATCCCTAATCGTTTATCTGTAATCCCTAATGCCAAATACATAATTGCTCTCTTCCTAATCAATAATCCATAATCCCTAATACCTAATCTATAATTTCTAATCCCTCCCTCCTTACTCCATTATCCATATTCCCTAATCTTAAAACCCTAATCTTTTCTTCTATTATTAATCACTTTATCCTTAATCCCTAATCCCTAATCTCTAATCATTAATCCCTAATCCCTAATCCCTAATCCTTAATTGCTAATATCTAATCCCTAATAACTAATCTTTAATCCCTAATTCTAATCCTATTTCTTTAATCTTTAATCTCTAACCCTTGATCTCTAGTCTCTAATGCAAAATCCTTAATCCAAAATCCTTTATCATTAATCTCTAATCTCAAATCCCTTATCCCTAACCCTTAATCCTTAATCCTTAATACCTGATCTTTAACGATTAATACCTTAATTCTTTATCTGTAAACCTTAATCCCTAGGTTTTAATCCATAATCCTTAATCCCTAATTTTTAATCCCTAATCATTAATGTCTAATACCTAATCCCTCCCTCGCTATCGTTAATCTCTAATACCTAACCTTGAATCCCAAATCCTTCCTTCTTTAATCCATAATGTGTATTCCAAAATCCTTAATCCCTCTTTCCATAATGCCAAATCCTTATCCCTTACTTGTCCACCTCTTCCTTTTCTTCTTCTTCTTGTCTTCTTCATTCCCCACTTCTTCTTCTTCCTCTTCTTCTTCCTCTTTTTCTTCTTCATTTTTGTCTTCTTCCTCCTCCTCTTCTTCTTCTTCTACTTCCTCTTCTTCCTCTTCTTCCTCTTCTTCCTTTTCTTCTTCTTCTTCTTACTTCTTCCTTCTTCCTTCTTCCTTCTTCCTTCTCCCTAATCTCTAATCCTTAATCCTTAATACCTAATATCTAATCCATCCTTAATCTCAAAACTATAATCATTAATTCTTAATCTCTATTTCCTAAACTAAAATCTCTAATCCTCAAACCTTAATACGTAATTCTTAATCCTTAATTTATAATCTATAATCTATTATCCCTAATACCCTATCTATAATCCCTAACCCTTAATTACTAATCTTTAATCGCTAATCCATAATCTCTCATCCCTAACCATAATCCTAATCACTTAATCTTTAATCCCTTATCTATAATATCTAATACCTAATCCTTAATCTTGAATCCCTAATCACTAATCTCTAATCCCTAATCTCTAATACCAACTCCAAAATACATAATCTCTAAACTTTAGTAATTATTCCCATAATTCTTAATTCCTAATCCATAATCATTAATCCCTTCACCCTTAATCCCTAAGCTTTAATATGCAATCCCTAATCTTTATTACTTATTTACTAACACCTACTCTCTAATTGGTAATCCTTAATCCCTATTCCCTAGTTGCTTATCCATTATCCCTAATGCCAAATACCTAATCCCTCCCTCCCAAATCCCTAATCCATAATTTTTAATATCGAATCTCTAATCCCTAACCCCTCCTTCACGAATCTATAATCGATATTCCCTAATCCCTCCCTCATAAATCCCTAAACCTTAACCTTAAAACCTTAATCCTTAACCTCTAATCCATCTCTTCTTCTTCTTCTTCTTCTACTTCCTCCTCTTTGTCTCCCTCTTCTTCTTCTTCTTCTTCTTCCTCATTTTATTCTTCTAGTTTCTCATCCTCTTCTTCCTTATCTTCCTCTTCATTTCTTCTTCTTCTTCTTCTTAATCTTATTATTCTTCTTCTTCTTCATCATCATCATCTTCTTCCTATTCATCTTCTTCTTCTTCTTCTTCTTTTTCTTCCTCTTCTTCTACTTCTTCTTCTTCTCCTTATTGTTCTACTTCTTCCACTTCATCTTCTTCCTTTTCTTCTTCTTCTCCTTCTCCTTCTTCTTCTTTTCTTGTTCATCTTCTTTCTTCTCTTCTTCTTCTTCTTTGTCTTCCTCTTCTATTTCCTCCTCTTCTTCTTCTTCTTCTTTTATTTCTTCTTCTTCTTCTTCACCTTCGTCTTCTTCTTCTCCTCCTTCTCCTTCTTCTTCTTCTCCTTGTCTTTCTCCATCTCCTTCTCCTTCTCTTTTTGCTTCTCCAACTCTTTCTGCTTCTCCTTCTCCTTCTCCTTGTCCATCTCCTTTACCTTCTCCTTCTCTTTCTTCTTCTCTATCTATTCCTTCTTCATCTTATCCTCCTTCTCTTTGTACTTCTCGTTCTTATTCGTCTTCTTCTTCTTCCTTCATTCTTCATTCTTTTTTCTTTTTTCCACTTTCTTTTTTCTTCTTTCTTCTTCCTTTTCCCATCTTCCTTCTTCCTTTCTCTTTTCTTCTTCCTTCTTCCTTTTTCCTTCTTTCTTCTTTATTCTTTCTCATCTTCTAATTCTTGTTCTTATTCTTCTTCTTCTTCTTCTTCTTCTTTTTCTTCTTCTTCCTCTTCTTCCTCCTCTTCTTCTTCTTCTTTCCTCTTTCTTCCTTCCTTCTTTCTTCTTTCTTCCTTTCTTGTCTTCCTTCTTCCTTCTTCCTTCTCCATAATCCTTAATCCCTACTCTATCCTTAACCTCAAATCCCTAATCTATCCTTAATCTCTAATCTTTAATCTCTAATCCATATTTTCTAAACACTAAACTCTAATCCTTAATACCGAATCCTAAATCTCTTATTCTAAATCTATAATCAGTTATCCTTTATCCCTAATACCAATTTCCTAATCCTTAATCATTATTCCCTAAACCATAAATCGTAATCCCTAATCTCTAATCCTTAATCCTTAATCTTTAATCCCGAACCTTACATCCCTAATCTCTAATCCTTATTCCTTAATTTTTAATCCTTTACCCCCAATCTTTAATATCTAATCTTTAATCTTTAATAATTAATCTCTTAATTCTTAATTTCAAATCTCTAATCTTTAATCATCAATCACTTTATCCTTAATCCCTAATCTTTAATCTCTAATACTTAATCCTTAATCACTAATCCTCAATACCAAATTTCTAAACTCTAATCCCTAATTCTAATCACAATCCCTTATCTCTAATTCTTAATCCTATGTCTCTAATACCTATTACTCAATCCCAAATCCCTAATCACTAATCTCTAATCTCTAATCCCCTTTATCTAAACCTCTAATCCCTAATCTTTAATACCTAATCTTAATCCTCAATCTCTCACTCCTTAATCTATAAATTGTATTCCAAAATCCCTAATCCCTCTTTCCTTAATGCAAAATCTCTAATCCCTAGTCCTTTATTTTAATTATAATTGCTTAATCTCTAATGACTAATCCCTAATCTCTAATCCCTAATCTTGAATCCCAAATCCTTAATAAATAATCTCTATCCCTTTATCCCAAATCCCTAATCTATAATATATAATCATAAATCTCTAATCTATAATATGTAATCCTAAATCCTTAATCTACAATCCTTAGTAATTAATCCCTTAATCCTTAGTCCTTAATCCATAATAATTAATCCCTAATCCCTACCCCTTAATCCCTAATTCTTAATTCCTAATCCATAATCCCTATTACATATTCCATAATCCCACTCATTACTCCATAATCCTTAATTCCTAAGCTCCATTCCTTAACTGTTAATCCATAATCCCTAATCCCCAAAACCTAATCCTTAATCCTTAACACCTAATCCATAATCCCTACCTCCTTAATCTTTAATCCCTAACCTCTAACACTTAATCCTTAATCACTAATCTATCTCTTCTTCCTCTTCTTCTTCTTCATCATCCTCATCTTCTTCTTCTTCTTCCCCTTCTTCTTCTTCTTCTTCTTCTTAATCTTCTTCTTCTTCTTCCTCTTCATTCTCAACTTCTACTTCTTGTTCTTGTCCTTCTTCTTGATCTTTCTCTTCTTCTTCTTTTTCTTCTTCTGCTTCTTCTTCTTCATCTTCTTCTTCTTTCCCTTCTTCTTATTTTTGCCCTTCTTTTTCTTTTCTTATTCTCCTTCTTCTACTTCTTCTTCCTCCTCTTCTTCTTCTTCTTCTTCTTCTTTCTTCTTTTCTTCTTCTTCTTCTTCTTCTTCTTCTTCTTATTCTTTTATTTCTTTTCTTCTTCTTCTTCTTCTTCTTCTTCTTCTTCTTTTTCTTCTACTTCTTCTCCTTCTTCTTCTCCTTCTCCTTCTCCTTCTTCTTCTCTTTCACCTTCTCTTTATGTTTCTTCTTCTCCTTCTGCTCCTATTCCTTCTCTTTCTCCTTCTCCATCTCCATCTCCTTCTCCTTCGCCTTCTCCTTCTCCTTTTCCTTCCCATTCTCCTTCTCTTTCTCCTTCTCCTCTTCCTTCTCCACGTCCTCCTCTTTCTCCTTCTCCTTCTTCTTTTTCTTTTTCTTCTTCCTCTTCTTCTTCTTCTTTCTTCTTTCATCTTTCTTCTTTCTTCTTCCTTCTTCCATCTTCCTTCCACCTTCCTTCTTCCTTCTTCTTTCTTCATTCTTTTTACTTATTTCTTCTTTCAACTTTGTTGTTTATTATTCCTCTTATTCTTTCTTTTCTTCTTCTTCTTCTTCTAATTCCTTTTCTTCTTCCTCCTCTTCTTCTTCCTTTTTCTTTCTTTTTTGTTCCTTCTTCTTTCTACCTTCTTCTTCCTTCTTTTTTCCTTCTTCTTTCTTCCTTCTTTCACTCCTTATTCCCTAATTCTTAATCTCTAATTCTTAATCTTTAATACTTAATCCCTAATCCATCCTTAAGCCAAAATCCTTGATCTTTAGTCCCTAATCTCTATTTCCTAAGCACTAATCTCCAATACTTAATCCTTAGTACCTAATTCCTAATCTATAAACCCTAACCCATAACCTATAATCCTTAATCCCTAATCCTTAATCTTTATTCACTATTCCTTAGTCGCTAATCTCTAATACCTAATCCCAATTTCCTTATACAAAATCTTTAATATTAAATCTCCAACCTTTAATAATTAATCTCTTAATCCTTAATTCTTAATCCCTAATCACTAATGATTAATCTCTTCATTCTTAATCTCTAATCCTTAATCTATAATCCCTAATCATCATTACTTCAACCTTCTGCCTGCTCTCTAATTGGTATTCCTTAATCCCTAATTCCTAATTACATAATCATAATCCCTATGCCAAATACCTAATCTATTCCTCCTTAATCCCTAATCCATAATCCCTAAAACCTAATCTCTAATCCTCAATCCCTCCTTCAATCTATAATCTATATTCCCTAATCCCTAAACCTTAATCCCTCCCTCCACAACCCCTAAACACTAACTCCTACCCCTTAATCCTTAATCCCTAATCATTCTCTTCTTCTTCTTATTCCTCTACATCTTTCGTTTCGTCTTCTTGTTCTCCTTATTCCTCTTTTTCTTCTTCTTCTTCCTCATTTTCTTCTCCTTGTTCCTCTTCCTCTTCTTTCTCATCTTCCTCTTCTTCTTCTTCTTCTTTGTCTTCTTCTTCCTCTTATTCTTCTTCTTCTTCTTCTTCTTCCTTTTCTTTTTGTTCTTCTTCTTCTTCATCCTCTTCTTCTTCTTCATCTTCATCTTCTTCTTTTCCTTCTTCTTCTTCTTCTTCTTCTTCTTCATTTTGTTCATCTTCTTCATTTTGTTCGTCTTCTTCATTTTGTTCATCTTCTTCTTCTTGTTCGCCTCCTTCTCCTTCTTCTTCTCCTTCTCCTTCTTCTTCTCCTTCTCCTTATCTTTCTCCTTCTCTTTGTCCTTCTCCTTGTGCTTCTCTTACTCCTCCTCTTTCTCCTTCTCCTTCTCCATCTCCTTCGCCACTTTCTTCTCCTTCTCCTTCTCCTTCTCCTCCTTCTTGTCATCCTCCTTCTCATTGTACTTCTCCATCTTCGACTTCTACTTCTTCTTCCTTTTCTTCTTCCTCTTCTTCTTCTTCTTTTTCTTCTTCTTCTTCTTCTTCTTCATTTTCTTCTTCTTCTTCTTCTTCCACTTCTTTCTTCTCTTCCTCTTCTTCTTTCCTCTTTCTTTGTTCCTCTTTTCTTCTTTCTTCCTTCTTCTTCCTTCTTCCTTCTTCCTTCTTTTTAATCCCTAATTTCTAATCCTTAACCTCTAATCTATCCTTAATCTCGAATACTTAATCTATCCATCATCTCCAATCCCTAATCTTTAATCTCTAACCTCTAATCCTTAATCTCTAATCCCTAAACTCTAATCCTTAATATATAATCCCAAATCTCTAATACTTAATCTATAATCCATTATCCTTCATTCGTAATATCTAACCCTTAATCCCTAAACCATAATACCTAATCTCTAACCCTAATCTTTTAATCTCTAATCCATAATTCTTAGTCTCTTATTTTGAATGTTGCATCCCTAATCTCTAATCATTATTCCCTAAACCCTAATCCTTAATTATTAATCTAAAATCCCTAATCTCCAACACCTAATCCTTAATCCATAACACCTAACACCAAATACCCCTTTCTTTAATCTTTAATCCTTAATCTTAAACCTTAATCATTAATCACTAATCCATCACTTCTTCCTCTTCTTCTTGCTCTTCTTCTTTGTCTTCTTCTTCTTCTTCTTCTTCTTCTTCTTCTTCTTCTTCTTCTTCTTCCTCTTCTGGTTCTTCTTCCACCTCATCTTCTACTTCTTCTTCCTCTTCATCCTCATCTTCCGCTTCTTCTTATTGTTATTCTTCTTCTTTCTCTTCTTCTTCTTCTTCTTTTCCTACTTCTTCTACTTCCTCTTCTTCTTCTTCGTCTTCTTTTTCTTTTTGTAATTCTTCTTCTTTTCTTGTTGTTCTACTTCCTCTTCTTCTTCTTCTTTTTCTTCATTTATTTCTTTTTCTTCTTCCTATTCTTCTTCTACTTTTTCTTCTTCTTGTTTTTCTTGTTCTTGTTCTTGTTCTTCTTCTCCTTCTCGTTCTATTTCTTCTTCTCCTTCTCCTTCTCCTTGTCTTTCTTTTTCTCTTTCTTCTTCTCCTTTTCCTTCTCTTTCTGCTTCTCCTTCTCCATCTCCTTCTCCTTTTCTTTCTGCTTGTCCTCCTTATTCTCCTTCTCCTTCTTCTTCTTCTTCTTCCTCTTCTTCTTCTTATTCTTTCTTCTTTCTTCTTTCTTCTTTCTTCTTCCTTCTTTCTTGTTTCTTCTACCTTCTTCCTTACACCTTCCTTCTTCCTTCTTCCTTCATTCTTCCAGCTTCTTTCTTCTTTCTTTTTTCTTCTTTCATCTTTCTTTTTCCCCTTTTACTTTCTTCTTCTTTTTCTTCTTCTTCTTCCATTTCTTCCTCCTCTTCTTCTTCTTCCTTTTTCTTTCTTTCTTCTTCCTTCTTTCTTCCATCTTCTTGTCCTTCCTTCTTCCTTCTCCCTATTCCCTCATTCTTAATCACTAATCCCTAATCATTAATACTTAATCTCTAATCCATCCTTAATATCGAATCCCTAATCCTTAATTGCTAAACTCTATTTCATAAACTCTAATATCTAACCCTAATTTCATAATACCTAATTCCTAATCCATAATCGACAATCTATAATTTATAATCCCTAATCCATAATCCTTAATTCCTAATCCATAATGATTAATCAATAATCCTTAATCCCTAATCACTAATCCCTAATAACTAATCCCTATCCTTAATCTTAATCTTTTAACTTCTAATTCCTAATTTCTAATCTCTAATACCTAATCATTAATCTCAAATCCACAATCACAAATCTTCAATCCCTAATCCCAATTCCTTAATACATAATATCTAATCTTAAATCTTTAATCATTAATAGTTAATCTCTTTATCCTTAATTCTTAACTCCTAATCCTTAATTATTATTCCCATCATTCTTAATCCCTTATCTTTAATCCATAAACCCTAATCTTTATTACTTATTCCCTAATGTCTACTCCTTAATTGGTAACCTTAATCCCTCATCCCTAATTGCTTATCCATAATCCCTAATCCACAATCTCTAATACATAATCTCTAATCCTTAATCCTCCCCTCTTTAATCTATAATCCAAATTCCCTAATCCCTAAACCCAAATCCCTCCTTCCATAATCCTTAAACCTTAACCCCTAATGCTTAATCCACAATCCCTAATCAGTCTCTTCTTCTTCTTCTTCTTCCACTTCCTCCTCTTTGTATTCCTCTTCGTCTTCTTCTTCTTCTTATTCTTCTTTATCTTCTTCTTCTTCCTCATTTTCTTCTTCTTGTTCCTCTTATTTTTCTTACTCATGTTCCTCTTCTTCATCTCCTTCTCCTTCCTCTTCTAATTCTTCTTCTTCTTCTTCTTATTCATCTTCTTCTTCTTCTTCTTCTTTGTCTTCTTCTTCTTCTTCTTATTCTTCCATTTCTTCTTCCCCTTCCTCTACTTCTTTTTCTTCTTATTTTCCTTCTTTTTCTTTTCTTGTTCATCTTCTTCCTCTTCTTCTTCTTCTTCATCCATTCTTCTTCTTCTTCTTCTCCTTCTCTTTATTCTTCTCCTTCTCCTTCTCTTTCTTCTGCTTTGCCTACACATCTTTCTCCTTCTCCTCCTCCTTCTCCATCTCCTTCACCTTCTTCATCTCCACCTTCTTCTCATCCTCCTTCTCTTTGCACCTCTGCTTCTACTCCTTAATGCTAATCCTAATCCCTTAATCTCTTATCCCTAATCATTAGTCTCTAATACATAATCTTCAATCCCAAATCTCTAATCACAAATCTTTAATCTCTAACCCCTAATCCCTAACCCTTAATCCCTAATCCTTAGCACCAAATCTCTAACAATTAATCCCTTAATTCTTAATCAATAATCCAAAATCCTTAATTATTAATATCTTCGTCCCTAATCTCTAATCCCTAATCTTTAATCTTTAATCTCTAATCCTTATTACTTATTCCCTACACTTTACCCCTTAATTCATAATCCTTAATCCATAAACCCTAATCCTTAGGTTTTAATCCAAAATCCTTCATCCCTAATTTTTAATCCCTAATCTCTAATGCCTAATACCTAATCCCTCCCTCCTATTCTTTAATCCCTAAAACCAAATCTTAAATCCCAAATCCTTCTTTCCCTAATCCATAATTTGTATTCAAAAAGCCATAATCCCTCCCTCGATAGTGCCAGATCCCTAACCTTTACTCGTCCTCCTCTTCATCTTCTTCTTCCACTTCTTTTTCTTCGTCTTCCTCCTCGTCTTCTTCTTCTTTTTCTTCTTCCTCTTCTTCCTCTTCTTCTTTTTCTTTTACTTCATCTTCTTCTACTACTACTACTACTACTTCTTCTTCTTCTTCTTCCTCCTCTTCATCTTCTTCTCTTCCTCTTCTACTTCTTCTTCTTCCTCTTCTTTCTCTTCATCTTCTTCTCCTTCTCCTTCTCATTCTTTTTCTCCTTCTCCTTCTCCTTATCTTTCTAATTCTTTTTTGCTTTTTGATTCTCCTTCTCCATCTCCTTCTCCTTCTCCTTCTCCTTCATGTCTTCCTTCTCCACATCCTCCTCCTTCTCCTTCCCCTTCTTCTACTTCTTCTTCTTCCTCTTCCTCTTCTCCTTTTTTCTTCTTTCTTCTTTCTTCTTTCTTCTTTCTTCTTCCTTCTTCCTTCCACTATCCTTCTTCCTTCTTCTTGCATTTTTCTTCTTTCTTCTTTCTTCTTTCTTCTTTATTTTTCTTCTTGTTCTTCCTTTTCTTCTTCTTCTACTTTCTCTTCTTTTCCTTGTTCCCTTTCTTCGTTCTCCTTTCCTTCTTCTTCCTTCCTCCTTGCTTCTTCCTTCTTCTTTCTTCTTCTTCTTCTTCTTCTTCTTTTTCTTACTTCTTTCTTCCTTTTTTCTTCTTCTTATTCTCTAAACCATAATTGTTATTCCTTAATCCTTAATCTTTATTTCTTAAACTCTAATCTCTAATTTTTAATCCTTAATCTTTAATCCCTAATACATAGTTCCTAATCCCTAACCCTTAATCTATAATCAATAATCCCTAATCCCTAATCTATAATCTTTAATCGCTAATCCTTAATCTCTAATTTCCAAACCCTAATCTTAATCTCTTATTCTCTATTCTATAATCTTTAGTCTCTACTACCTAATCTTAAGTCCCAAATCCTTAATCACTAGT
>JAIUJO010001969.1:72500-102500 GCA_023846275.1 Vanilla planifolia | reverse complement strand
ACTACATCTTTTTCTTAAAATTGTTCTTCTTCTTCTTCTTCCTCTTATACTACTTATTCTTCATATTCCTCTTTTACCCCTTCGTCCTCTTCTTCCTCTTCCTCTTCTTCTTTTTCTTCTTCTTCTTCTTCATCTTCTCCTTATTTTTCTTAACTTCTTTCTCTTCTTTTGCTTCCTCTTTTTCTTCTTCTTCTTCCTCTTCGTATTCTTCTTCTTCTTCTTCTTCGTATTCATCCCCTTCTTCTTTCTCTTATTCTTTTAATTCTTCTTCTTTTTTTCCTCTTCATCATCATCTTCTTCTTCTTCTTCTTCCATTCCTTCTTCTTCTTCTCCTTCTTCTTCTTTCGCTTCTTCTTCTTCTTCCTCTTTTTCTTCTTCTCCTTCTTCTTATCCTTCTCCTTCTCCTTTTTCTTCTTCTTCATCCTTGTCATCTTCTTCTTCTTCTTCCTCTTCCGCTTCCTCTTCTACTTGTTCTTATTCTTCTTCTTCTCCTTCTTCTTCTCCTTGTTCTTCTTTTTCTCTTCTTCTTCTTTTCTTCTCTTCTTCTTCTACTTCTCCTTCTTTTTCTTCTTCTCACTCTTCTTCTTCTTCTTCTTCTTCTTTTTACTCTTCTTCTTCTTCTTATTCTTCTTCTTCTTCTTCTTCTTCTTCTTCTCCTTCTTCTTCATCTTCTTCTTCTTCACCTTCTGCTTCTTCTTCTTGTTCTTCTTCTCCTCCTCCTCCTCCTTCTTCTTCTTTTGCTTCTTCTCCTTCTTCCTCTTCTTCTTCTTCTTCTTCTTCTTCTTCTTCTTCTTCTTCTTCTTCTCCTACTTCTTCTTCTTCTTCTTCTTCTTCTTCTTCTTCTTCTTCTTCTTCTCCTCCTCCTTTTTCTTCTTCTTGTTCTTGTTCTTGTTCTTCTTCTTCTTCTTCTTCTTCTACTACTACAACTTCTACTTCTTCACCTTTTTCTTATTCACCTTCTTTCTCTTCTTCTTCTTCTTCTTAATCTTCTTCTTCTTCTTTTTCTTCTTCTTCATGATCATCTTCTTCTTCTTCTTCTTCTTCTTCTTCTCCTCCTTCTTCTTCTACCGTATATGTTTGTTATATTTTAGGCAACATAATTCATTAGATTATGTAAGAAGGCCGTATGGGGAAGAAGAAGAACCACCTATTTGAAAGAAGATGAAGAATGGCCATATTGGAAAGGATTACTCTTATGGAAGTCCTTATAAATCACATGGTTCAATTATACTAAGGATTTTTTGCCTAAATTTTGGCAAATGTTAGGTGAACAAGTGGTTAGTTTGTTAAAGTGGCATGTGGATAGTTCTCATCATAGTTGTTATAAAATATGAAGAAAAATAATTGATCAATATTAAATGTTTTTTTATTAGCATGCTTTTGTGATTAATTCATACTTTTTAATGTTTCATTTTTCTATAGAAATGAACTATCCATCATGTTCCCTTAATTGAGAAGTGTATGTTAGGACTTATGAATATTAGGTAGGTAAGTGATGATCTCTTTGTGACATATGTCTTAGAGAAAGTTTCATTGGTTTGCATTAGACATACTTTTATTGATTGATTTGTGGAACATTGTAAGCACTATAGAAATTATTCAATATAGTCAGTCAAGAGTGGAACTTAGAATAACATGATTACACACTGGCTAAAGTAGATATTTTTTATTTGGATTTATAAGTAAAAAATTGACTTTAGGATGTCAATATTTAGTTATAATTTCCACATTAGGTAAGGCATGAATATAAAGAATTGTGATTAAAATCTTGTTAAATGGAAAGCCTTGATTATAGCATGAATATTCATGCAAAATATGTTCGGTTCAGTAAAAATGTTTATCATTGTAATCTTCTACCTATGAAAGAATTGATTAAGGATTAGCATAACTCCTCACTTGAGGGAATATAGTATTTTTTATAATATAAAATATTTAATTAATGCCTTTAAGGTTCTCATTTATTTATATGTAATATGATAATTCTAGCATGATCTTATTAGAATGCTTCTTTAAATGTGTGAGGATGAACTTTATATTAAATTTTAGACATGCTTGTGCATATAAGAGGAGTGATAGGTCATGTGATAAAAGTCATAATTTTGGTTAAGTGATATTTGTATATTTAGGCTCAAGAAAGAATATTTACATATTTAGTTTTAAGTGTAACAAATGACGTACCATGATAAATGGTTTAGAGTAGATGTGATTATTGAGGACTCTTAGAACTTCGACACATTAGCCAACGTGATAGGGATTGCCATGTCTTATGACATCATATAATGTAATAGGAGTTCCAGAACATTCTTGTTCAATGATAGCAGACAATGCATCGTGGAAGTAAGACTATCAATTGTGTTAGATTAATGAGTTAAAGCAAGCTAACCATAATAGAATGATCACATGATATCTATTGTTAGCTAATGTATTTGCTATATGCAATATCTTAGCATTACATCCAGTGATGGTATGTGTGAAAATAAATAGTATTGTCTCTACATCATAGCTAAACAAAATGATAATTGACCATGTAAGAGTGTGCAACGTTGTGAATAGTGCCCAAAGGTAATCATTTTAAAATAACCATTTAAAATTTTAATATGTTGTAGTCCATTATTCTACTTCTTATATGTGGATGCATGTGTCAAATCAGTTGATTAAGCCAACCAACCATACTATTGTGGTGAGAGTAAAATCTTAATAATGCAGGCCTCGCTTCGTATGAGATGGAAGCGATAGTCAACCAAGTTAGAAAAGTCGCTATTGTGAATAGTATCACATAAGAATCCTTTGTTCATAAATGACCTTCTTTCATATCTATCCAATTTTCTAACAATCCAATATGAGATGAATGAAAATCGGAATACACTGGTATAATGTGATATTTCATTTTGTTCATTGATTTGATGATGACATCACTATCCTAAAAGTTAAGCTTCAAGTAAAGTTTGCACTAGAGTGATTAGAGTTTGTACTTTGTTTGATTAGGAAATGTAAGTAAGTGTGCCTTTTCCATATTTTGAAGGGCCTCACATTGAAGGTAAACATTTTTTGCTTCTTATGTTCTGGCATTCTTTAATTGCTTTATTATTTTTTATAATCTTCTTGCTGCTATGTTTCCTTTCTTCAAGTGAAAGTCTATTATTTTTAAGAGTTTCACAAGCTCCAACTTAATTTTTTGAATATTATAAATGTCTTTTTAATGCAATTTTATGCTTCCTTTGATCATGTTAATTAATATATTGTGATTAGGTTCAATCTCCACTGTAGTATAGTTGCAACTTTAGCACCATTCAAATAATTTCATAATAGAGTTCATTATTTCCTCGTTGCATCCTCCATTGATGATGAGCTTCACTATGTTGGTAGTTAGAGACCCCTAAAACTAAAATCATACTTATACTTTTCAATTTTTGAAATGGGATGGGGAGTCCAAACCCAAGAACACCATGACCCTATCAAATTTCATAGTTTGCATAAGAGAGAAACACTTTAACATGTTATAAAAGTAGCTAATAAAGATTATTGTATGTTTATTTCACTAATTCTCTTGTTTCCTCGACTATTTTGCTTTTCCTCTCTTTCCAATTTTTTTAGCATATTAGAAATGGAATGGTTTGAAGCACATACAATCTTATTGAGCTTTCAATAATTTGGTACCACTACATTTTTATAATATTCAATATTTTATGTCTCTTGACTTAATGAATAGCCAATGCAATTGCAAAGAAAGACTATTCCTTCTATGCCATATGAAACATTATAGAAGCATGATCTAAAGGGTCCCTATTAAGATAGTAAGGAAATTGGGATACCAATCGAATATTGAGTCTATGTAATTATTCTAGGAAAGGCATAACCTTTTTTTAGATTCCCCAAATCATCAAAGAGATCATGGTGAGGCAATTCGCATTCGAGTCCAATTTTTTTAATTTCAATATCAACTCTCATTTGATGAAATACCATGCAACCACTATGCTCAATGTCCCTTCTTTAGATGTGATCAAATTAGAGAACCTTGAAGCTAGATAATGTATTTGTTTTCTCTTACACCATTTTCTTTATTTGAGAAATGCATTGGCACGTGCCTAATTTGGTGACCATTGGATTACTAATCATGTATTTACCTTTCATGAACTTGACCTAAAGCAATTTATTAGTTAGTAGCTTCTAGCTCGGCTTAATAGAAAAGGCAATCGTAATATCATTTAGTTCTTTCAATCATAAACAATTTTCATTTGTAGTCTTACAAGCATTGTCGAAAGCAACCTAGTGATGCTTGTGAACATTACCAACATCTCTCTTAGAAAGAAATTGATAATCATTCTAATGATGTCTATAACTTATTAATGGAAATATTGAAATAGAATTTAATATATGTTTCACTACGATTAATCTACAACCTGGATAATAAGTTTTTGTTCCATCCAACAATCTTCTTTGTTCATTTATATAGAATGCTTTAATAATATACTTATTTTTTCATGCTAGTAAATATATGATATCATAGATATGTAATGGGAGGGGATCCATTGTTATAAACCATGATCTTTCTTATCTTTTAAGTTGATGTTATATTCATAATTGTACTAGTGTTTAGTTTACTCTTCCATTGGTTTAATTGAAGACTTAGCAAATGTTGAAACTTTTTTAGAAACTTGCCCAGAGAGCTCATTGACCTTAGATCTATTCTACTAAAAACTATAATATCATTAACATAATAGACATAAGAAATTAATGGGCAACCTTAAGGTTTTGCATAAATCATTACTTTCTTATTTGTAAATGGGCTCTTTAGTGACCTATTGAAAGCATACATGGACCACATAAATAGTAAAGGGTAGATAGAGTTTTGTTGCTTCAACCATCTTTACGTCTAAAAGTCTATTAATAATGCCATAGACTTAGACAGATAGCCATATGTTACATATAAAGTGCACTTTTATGACTAGCTTGAGAACGCAATTCCTACGTCTAACTTTTCTATGAGAGAACCCATTAATTCTTTAGTTATAAGCATTTGTGCTTCATTTATCAAAACTTGCTTCTTTGAGAGATGAGATTCTTAATAATGCTATGTGAAGCCCATTTTGTTATAGTTTATGTAGTATTTTCTCAATAAAATTTCAAAAACAAACTAACTTAATGTCCTTAACTGATTTTGGAATCTAGGTCATAGGAATCAGTAATAGTTGGCACTTGAAATAACTTTAGGAATTGAATTTCCAACTATGAAGTCCTTGGCTACTTCTACTTCATCCAAAACTATAACTTTTTCATACTTTTTGAAAACATGACTATTATGGCCATTAGATGGAGAATCAATATCTTTGCCAAATTAAAATAATTTTTAATATTAACTTACATATGTTGCTTAACAATTCCTCAATTCGTATAGTGCCTAAAATAATTATTCAAATATCTCATAAAGTTTTTCCAATCTAGTTAAAATTTTGTTATTTGGAACCCTAATACCATAATGTTAAGGGTAGATATTTAATCCTAACTAAAGTTTGAAAGAATTTTGTTTTCCTACCTTCCTCTATAGCCATCTAGTTCTGGCTATCTAACTCAAGAATACTTCTTTCTTAGTTTCTCCATAAGCAAATCAATTGCTTTAATTAGTTTGATGGTTTCCTCCTTAAATTGTTTACTGGAAATTCATTTCTCTATTATTAAGTCATTCTTATTTCTTGAAATATAATACTAAGTATTTGATATAAGATGTTATGCTAAATCCTATTTTAGCTCATAAGAAATGAGAAGTGCTTATGTAGAAGCAATACATTCTTATAGAGCCTACCAAAGGTGGTTTTTTTAGAATAAAAAATCTTATAATCACCAATCAAGTAAAAACTTCTAAAAAGTCAAAGACTTGCATTGATTTATAATATAAGGGATCTCAACCAATTGAAAAATGGTTTCCATGACTAATACCACAAGTACTCATATTACTGGTGAAGGGATATGGTAAACACAAAAGTTGAGTTCTTATAATACTAAACAAGAAATCACATGTTCACATCCATAGACGAGAAGGTGGGATCTAATGAGTAAATGTCATGAAAGTTGAAATAAATTTGTTAACAAAATCAACAATGATTTGGCACCCTTTTGAATGTTGAAAAATGCATTGAGATATCCCCTTTTAAACCTCTCACTCTCCTCCCAATGGGACATTTAGTATTGCACTATTAACTTGTTCATGAACAGTGCAGTCATATTGAACAAGCCCTTTGACAACACTTAATTACTTCAAATAATAATTGTCTTATATACAACATGATAAGCATCCCTATTTATAGAGCCCTTAAGAACAATTGACAATTTGCTAACATATGAATATGAATAGGCATTAAGGAATACTGAGTGACATATTTTTAGAATTTTAAGAGAATTTTAGAATTCTAAAAGTCACCACAAATTACCAAAGAAATAATTTGAATTCAACTAAAAATGTTTCATTAAAATCATACAAAACTAATAAATCTAATAATCCTAAAAAGGTCTATGTGTTTCAGGCAGTGTTCCATTGAGTAGAGAGGTAGTGGGTTGTGTGATCAGTGCAACACGGGTTGCATTAAATCAACATGATTTCCTTAGGCTCGTTCATGGATCAGGTCCACACATGTTCATGGGTGGTGACAAGGGCTGATGGGTTGGCACAAGTCGAGCATATCAAAGAGTCTAACTTGTTAATACAGGTTGAGTGACAGAAATGAGTCAACATGAGTGACAAAAATTCTTATTGACATTGATATATGAGTGGCATGTGATGGTTTCTGAATGACAAATATTCTAAAACTCTATTTTAAGATTTTATAAAACAATTTTTAGCCAAATTTTTTGTCGACAATATTACAAGATTATTGTAGAGATGCTCTATACTTAATTTAAAGCTAAAAAAATTTGAGAACTACTAATTCATATTCAAATGAATTAAACCAATGTGTACATGCAAATAGCTCAGTAAACTAACAAAAGTAACTTAAAATGTGTAATAAATAAGGCTAAACTATAATTAAGCCTTGTAATACTAGTGATAATATTAATGTAAGGGTGAGCAGTCAATGTTAATGTGGCTATGATCCAAATATAATTAGTATGCCAACTGATAAAACATCTACACGATGTATGAGATGCTACTATGTCATCATTCTATGTAAAATCTCTGATACTACTCTGACATCTCTAGGTTTAGGTAGTGAAGCTTCTCCTTAGTAATCCAAGTGCCACCAAAGACTAGATGGCCATCTAAATTTACTAAAAAATTCTATTATGCTTGATTCCATGTGAAATCTATTTGGTAATGTAAGAGTTTCTCTACTTGATATCTTAACTAAGTGGATGGGCTAAATATTTTGTTGGATTTGTTCACTTGATAATGATTTTGAAGGCTTTAAAGGCTCATAAGGTATAAGGTGCGATTCTCTATAAGGTAAAAGATCTAGAAAACTAAAGTTTGTGCATATTGCATAATTCAATTACATAAAAAAGGTACATGAACACCTAGTTTTAACTAAAGTCTAAACAGTCTAACCCATGGGCATGCAAGTTTTGTGGGGTTCATGATGTAATCTCTCATACATAACATGGATCATTACATAATCATCCTGAAAATGTTCTCTAGGTTTTTTGAGTATATGCTAGTTGTTTTTTGTTTAATTAATTAAATTAATTTATTTAGTAACATGTTTATCTAATATGAAATATAATGAGAAGAAGACTTAACAGACACAATAGTGTAGAAATCATAAGTTTAAAGGATCAATTAAATAATACTAAGTACGATTTCAAAAACAAATTTCAAAAGATCTCAAAATCATTGTTTGATTAATAAATTCAAAATGTGATAATAAATGATCCAAAGTTGAAACTTGATCTCTTATTAGGCTATGAGGAAGATGGTCTCAAGTTTTCTTGACTTCTTTTTGTTCATCGATATAGGGATAATAAATTGATAAAAATTCTAATTTTTCTTGAATTGATGTAATTACTAAGTGAGGTGATAAATATGGTGGTGAGGTGCGTAAAATTAGATCTATATTAGGCTGAATATCTCTCAAATGTGAGAGTTTATTTAGTAAGTCATTTAGAAATATGTCCATAATATCTTTTAGTAAGGGCTAAAAAATAGGTAGTGGGTTTGGCCTACTAATAAAGGCCTCCCTAATTGCTATAAACAAGATAACGTCATAATTAGCGATATCCCACTTAATGTTGGCCAATGAAATAATGCAAAGTCATTTTCCTTTTCCTTTATCTTTCTCTTTTGAAGTATTTTTTTTCAAAAAGCTTTTTTTGAAGGATATGAATTGTATAGCACGATCTTCTTTACTTTGAATGCAAAAATATGCATATTGGCTATTCAACTTTTTGTACAAGCATGAACAAATAATTAGGTATTTTCCAATATGAGGCTATCTACTTATACTATGATAACAACACATCATAAGTTTTTAGAATATTAACAAAACTTAAAAGAAACAACACCTTTGTTTTATGAAAACTGAAGTTTTGTTAATCCAAGATATGATGTGTGGGTGGGTGTTGTTTGTTGGTAGTAAACCAATCTTTTTGATAATATTGTGTGCTATAGCATTGATACAAGTCACTATTTGTAATAGTCTTACTAGGTTGGTCTTTAATTCTATTGAAGGTACTAAAGATGTTAATTGGTTTCCAATGTTTAAATTGTCATAATGTAGTCATAGTGCATCTCATAATAACTAAGTATCAAAGGCATGTCATTCTTCTTTGGCCCACTCATTTGGCTATATATACTCTTCATTTTCAAATTCAACACTTTCTTTTGCACCTTCTTGTATGTCTATGTGTAGGGGTCTTTGAGGGTACTGGGTTATAATAGGTCCTCTCGTATGAGAAGGATAACATTATCTCAAAAATGAGATTGTTTGTCTGATGGTTAGATATGACATGTTAAATTATGGGTGGCGAGGCATGAGTTGCTTGTGGTGTAAGAGTAGTAAGAATATTTGAAGTAATGGTATGTTCTCTAGGGCAATAAGTAGTCAATAGGAAATCAATCCTCTAAATCGTTCAACCAGCCACTTTATATGTGTTTTCTAAACTAGCAATGCTTTCTAATATAACTCAGCTATAATAGACTCTCTGAGCATAGCCAAAAATTGACCCAATATTAATTGATCTGGTACTTAGATATGTAGTTGAGTAGGACATGAAAGTCTTTGTAGACAACAATAATGGTGATAGATAATGATAGATGTTAGGCCACAACAAAAAGTTTAGAACTTAATTTTTAGCATTTTAAAGTCTGTTTAGACCAAATTTTATAGCAATTGAATTACAAGTATGTCGTAAATGTGTCCTATAGTAACTTTTGTGACCAAATTATGAAAAAAGGTGCCAATTAATCTTAAATTGTTTAAACTATTATGTAGATATAAAAAAAATTGATGAATTAAAGAAACATAATTGAAATATACAATAAATAAGTTTGGGTTATAGTTAACACCTATAGTGATAATGATAACAGAGATTAATTTGAAGTAAAAGAGAGAATTAAAGCATGGCTACGAGCCTGAATAATACTAGTACACCTCAAAGTAAAACTACTATGTGATGTATGGATTGTTACTATGTTCATGTTATTTTACTTTATTATTTTGGGCATTCCATTAACCATATTAATTTTAATGCTATGGTCTCTATACCAAAAATGTTTGTTGGAATTGTATAATTACAACAAACAACTATGTAAAATGTTGAATGCATAAACCCTTTTTTTGCGGCATTATTTCTTTACATCTTGACCCATGATCTTTTAGATATAGGTGTAGCAGTTGTTAGTCATCTGGCATTATTTTACATTGATTTTTGACATTTTCTATGGGATATCTCCCCTTCCATTACCTACTTACTATATTTTTGTGATGCCTTTTCAAGACCCACTTTCCTTTTCTATTTCCAATCTACTTAATTTTTAAGCCCAAGAAAGGGAGGACCTTTTGGCTAAATTTCATATGTAATCCTTAAACTAATTCACTACTAAGGGTGGAATGGAAGAGCCTTTATATTCATTCATAGAAGCAATAGCATTCAAGTCACCCATAACCATCAATGGGCCTTGGGGAGTTGTTGTAATTAAGCTTAAATTTTTCCACAATGTTCTTCTCCTTACCTTTATAAACTAAGCATATACTAGTGTATAGTACATGAGCAATTTGCTTCTAGATTTATCATTAAGTTAATGAATGAATGGTTCATGTTCAAAGAATTCTCTATAAAATGTTTGAATCAAAATGTCATAGCAAGTTGGGGTAACTTCAATTCATGTGACATTGATTTTAGTATGACCACTAATGTGATATTGTTGAAAATAATTAGTTGCTGGAAATCAGATATTATTATGATATTAAAGACCACTTTTATGTTCCGACCAAGGGTATAATACATTTAGGTTTGTTTCATCTACAATTTTTAACGATTTTTAACTTCTATGTCTCCCTTTCAAACTTATTTTATTTTAATACCTATCTTTTTGCTTCTTTTAAATCTCATAATCTACATTGGGGTAAGATCATCTTGATCTATTATATTAGTTAAGAATTTATTTCACTTTTGTGCATGTCATTATTTATTTTATTTATGTTTTTAAGATTAAGGATTCATTAATAATGTTTCCTGCGTATTTTTTCCTACATAAAGAAATTTCATTATTATAGGAAATCAATCCTTTAAATCTTTCAATAAAATGCCACTTTATATGTCTTTTCTAAACTAGTAACACTTTCAAATATAACTATGCTAGAATAGACTCTCTAAGCATAGCTAAATATTAACACAATATTACTTGATTTGGTACTTAGACATGCATTTGAGCATATATTTCCTAATTAGTAATGTGTTTAGTAGTAGCCTTTGAACTTTGGGAAAGATGTTACTGTTTATCAAAACTACTCACTTGAATAAGAGGTGAGCATATATTTAGCTAATAAAAATCTTTTGTTCTTCTCATAATTGAGATAATGTTTAATCATTGTCACGATATCATCTTTTCAATGTGTAAAAAAATCTAGCATGTGATGTGTGCCAAGCTTTTGTAAATTAGTACTATTAATATCCACTAAAATTTTCCAATCAAAATATTACTTCATTCTCATTTCTTAATCTTGATATGCTCTATGATCTAAACTACTATCAAATATAAGGGCTTCTATGTTGACCATGTTAACTCAATGATCTTCATCACTACCATGTCTTATACGATTGGTATGTGGAGTAGCATAATGCCCAAGTCAATATTCTAATTGTTTAGGTACATTTTTTGACTTCATTCCTCCTCTTGAAATTCATTTCTTATAGAGTTGTTTGATATATGTTTTTCACCCCACGTATTATTTCTACATTGTCTCAATTTTTTTCATGCATGTTCTTATGGTTTCTCTTAGCTCTTACATCAAATGAGTTAGTTTTAAAGTTGCATGTCATATTATTGGGACCATTTTTGATTGTTCATATGAGAATTAGAAATTCTTTATTCTTTTCTAGACCTAGTGATCATATTTATTCGGTTGAAAAAAGGTTTATAATTTGTAATCACAAAGAAAAAAAAATAAATTCAAAAATCAAATAATAAAAAACCATATAAATAAATAGATGTAGATTCAAACTTGAAAGGAAAGATTTTTAAATATATGTTTATAAAATTTAAAAATTAATAATAATTATACAGAATTTCAACATAATCATTTTATGATAAATTAAAACTAATGTAAGTTCTTAAAGCTAACCATGCTCTAATACCATGTTAATGTAGGACGATATGCTAAAACATATTTTAGCAATTAGACTATTGTGTTATGCTTATGTTTAAGAATATATCCATGCAAGCACATACCTAACACGATTTATGTTTAGAATTATAAATCTTATGATTGTTAGGTAGCTAAGAACTTTTCCTTCAAGCCAAGGACTTGCATTGGTTTTTAACATAAGTGATCTTAACCTAAGAAACATTCTTTTAACAACCCACACCCAATGTACTTATATTATTCATGAAGTGAAAAGGTATACACATAAGGGTAGTTCTTAGAATGCCAAACAAGAAATCACATGGCCATGTGAACAAACTAAAATGTTGTATGTGATGAGTAAATTTTTTGATACTTGAAATAAAGTGGTTAACAATGTCTCTAGAGATTTTGATGCTCTTGCAAATATAGGATAATAGGTCAGGATATCCCCTTTTGTAACTCCAACGCTCCTTCCTAGGAAACACCATTGGAAGCACACCATAAGATAATTTGTACATAACACACTTTGTATGAAGCAAGATTGGTGACAACACTTTATTAGTTCCCTAACAAATTGTATTATGTAAATCATGGTGAGCATCTCTATTTATAGAAAAGTCAAGGGTTCAAATGGTTAGGAATATGAAAGAATATTAGTTAATACAAAGTCATATATTTTTGAATTGTAAAGGACATTTTAAAATTCTAAAACTTTCTACAAATTACTAATGAAACACATTTAATCTACCAAGAAACTTGCTTTTAAAACCTGCAAAACTACTTTTTATAAGTAGTCCTTAAACAATCTCATATTTTTGATAGAGTTGTTAGAAAATCATCGAGATAGCTGGCAATACTATTGAGGTGGCAGTTATGTAACGGCTTGTGACGAGTTAGTGGATGTTTATGGGTCAGGCATTTTGGTGGATCGGTTCTGTGCATATTGTTGGGTGGTTTAGTATGATGGGTTAGTATGTGTTGATAAGATCAACTAAATCAAAGGGTTAGTAAGGGTTGAGCAGTCCATGAAAGTCTTCGTAGACAACAATAATGGTGATAGATAGTGATAGATGTAGGGCCACAACAAAAAGTTCAGAACTCAATTTTTTAGCTTTTTAAAGGCTTTTCAGAGCAAAGTTTATAGGAATTCTATTACAAGTCTATCATAAAGGTTTCTTGTAGTAACTTTCATGACAAAATCATGAATGAAGGTTCCAATTAATCTTAAATTGTTTAAATTATTGTATAGATATAAATAACCTCATGAATTAATGAAACTTAACATAAATATATAGTAAATAAGTGTGGGTTATAGTTAACACCTATAGTAATAATGATAATAAATATTAATATAAAATAAAAGAGATATTTAAAGAATGGCTATGAGTCTGAATAAGACCAGTACATCTCGAAGTAAAAACTCAATGTGATGTATGGGTTGCTACAACATTAATGTTCTTTTACCTTAGTATTTTGGGCATTCCATTAACAATATTAATTTTAATTCTATGGTCTCTATACCAAAAATGTTCTTTGGAATTGTAAAATTACAAAAAAAAAAATAGTGTAAAATTTTAAATGCATGAACCCTTTTTCTAGGGCATTAATTCTTTACATCTTGACCCCATGACCTTTTAGATATAAGTGTAGTACTTGTTAGTGGTCTGGCATTATTTTACAAGGATTTTTTTTTACATTTTCTATGGGATATCTCCCCATCCAATACCTACTTACTATAATTTTTTGATGCCTTTTCAAGACCCACTTTCGTTTTCTATTTCCAAACTACTAAATTTTTAAACCAAAGAAAGGGAGGACCTTTTGGGTAAATTTCATTATGTAATCCTTAAATTGATTCACAACCAATGATGGAATGAAAAAACCTTTGTATTCATTCCTAGAAGCAATAGCATTCAAGTCACCCATAACCATCAATGGGCCTTAACAATTTGTTGTAATTAAGGTTGAATTTTTCCACAATGTTCTTCTTATTACCCTTATAAAATAAGCATATACTAATGTGTAATACATGAGCAATTCGCTTCTAGACTTGTCGTTGTGTTAATGAATGAATGGTTCATGTTTAAAGGATTCTCTATAAAATGTTTAAATAAAAATGACATAGCAGGTTAAGATAACTTCTATTCATGTGACATTGATTTTAGTATGACCACAAATGTGATATTGTTGAAAATGATTAGATGCTAGAAATCAGAGATTATTATGATGTTAATGACCACTTTTATTGTTACATCCCAGTTTTTTTCTAGGCTGATTTTTGGCATATTTTTTTTTACATATAGACAGCTCAGATCGTCCCATACCAACCTGAGTAGCCTACGAAAAACATAGGATATAACACATCATTACACAGCTACTTTCCTTAACAATGTGGCTCCCATCTCCCGGGTACACAGTCAAATCAGGTTCATGACTCCTGAATTAACAGATGGACTCGCGCAATGTTACTCCTACTAGACCCCATACTCCTAACCCATACCGGTAGGAGAACCGATCTAATAGAAGTCTGAATCCCCACGATTAAGTTCCATAGTCATGTAATGACCTCACCATCAAAAATAAAATACATAACATCCTCAGATAAAATATGGCACTCCACACACTATACCACCAAGACAATAAAGTAAAACAGTGAATGGAAACTACATCACAAGAATAAGATCCAAGTCCAACAAATACAATATCATCCAACTAGATACATAAGTCAGAATCACCCTCACATATTACATGACATAAGAATAACAGTCTCCCTGAATACATCTAATAGTATCAATCACACTAACCAAAATGTCTCAGAAAATCACAGATCAGATATCCTCCACTAGCCTGCTGACCACGATCCCACCTAATCTGGGTGGCGTCAAGGTTGTCGAGCCGCTGGAAAAATATAGATAATAGAGGAGTGAGCTACACCCAGTAGGAAAGACAGCTAGTAAAAACTCACATGCAAGAGAAGGATAATAGCAAGAGTATAGGAATACAACATAACAATGTAGGGTGGAAAGGCACTCTCAGTCCCAGACTCTGACCAACCACAGTCACCCCCAGTCACACCAGAGTAGCTCTCCTCTGTGCTCCCAGGCAGCATGCCAGCGGGACACGCCCATCTCTGCGCACGCATGGCACCTAGGCAAAGCATACCAGTGGGACACGCCCATCTCTATGCACGCATCACAATGCCTAGCACCCGACACCGCAGCATCTCTCGTCAATCAATCTTCTGGAGACTATAGACAAAACCAGTCACATAGATCTCTAGTCAACGTGAGACACCCCTGCCACCCTCAGGCACGCAGGCCTACACACTTGACTAGCCACGGCGAGTCACCCCTGCCACTGCCACTCTCAGGCGCGCAGGCCTACACTCGTGGACCAGAAGAGATCAACTCAGCCACCGTCACAAGAAGTCCTCTCCCAACAATTTCCATAGAGGCCACGCCCCTACAGTCATTGCCAAGCTCTAACTCCAAGATTCGGCAACATGTGTCCAGATACAACAAGGCGCATACCAGTCCACATGTATACTGTGAAGTTAAGTCTGTACCGCACAGTTACCTACCACAACTACCCTAAAACATCATATAGGGCCTATAGTAGTCCGGTCCAATATGCCAATCCATGAAATATGCCAACACTGAGTAAACTGACTCAATCCATGTCATTGCCATCCAAGCAACACAAACTGTACCAAAATTCTGACTATTCTGGTAACACCCAAGTGTCACACTTCCTTCCAACTGATCCAGCTGCACTGAATTTATGGGTAATTTCCAACAGTCAATTTCAACTTGGCTACGTGATTTCCAAAAATCACCTCTTCCTCACTTCAGGAAATTTTAATTTCCAAAATCAAGTTCTACCCTTTATCCATTTTTCGAAATTCGGAATAAATTTCCGAATAAAATTTAAATTCCACATATATCCTTTTTCCGAAAATTCGGATTAATTTCCGAATTAAATTTTCCTCCGCACCGTTCGTCCGCGCCGAATCCCGCTGAACCGGTTTCGCTGCCGGTTCGGAAACCTCGCGCTGAACCGCGACACCGCCGAACCAAATTCTTTAATAATCCGTTAATCGGTCGATGCTTAATTAAATATAATTACTAATAAATATTATATAAATACCATTAATTACTTAAATAAATTCGTAATTAATCTAAACCCTTCTCCTTCCTCGGTCCGACGCCCGTGAACCCTAACTGAAGCAATCGCCGACCAATCCAATTCCTTCCGTCGATTTCCGGCGAACGCGAACAAGGAGAAACAAAATTCGATGTTCGTACTATCCTAATGTTTCAATAATGCCACTAATTTAAAATTTCCGCCGAAGGAGTTCGCCCGTACGCCATTGCCGTAAGATTAATCCAACAATTAATTAACTAATTCAATGGCAAACTGATAATACAAATCCCTAACATGTTCCTAAGCATTAACTAAATTTTCCGGCGAAATGGAAAATTTTCCAGAAATCCAAAAATTGTAAAAGACGCAAATTAGCATTCAACTAAGTCCGATTTTTCATCCACATGCTTGTGTTCATTAAGCAAAATATTCCATGCTTTTAATTTCTACTAATTTACTAATTTAAAACTGAATTTCCTACCTTTGCTCGTCGCCGGCGACGGTGAAGCTCGCACGCGATCAACCGCAGCTCCTCGCCGAACGAAACCGGTACCAAAATGCTCACCTCTGTCCCGCGAACCTCCGGTTACCAAAAGCCCCTTGGAAGGCTGCCGGAAAATACCGCCGTTCGCCGCGAACACTTCGCCTCTAGCCGCCTTTCGAAACCCTAACAGCTGAACAGTTCAGGTTAAATACCTAGCTTAAACCGGTAATAACCTGTTAAGACCCATTAAGCACCGGTTGACCTTCTAAAAACGCCGCTTAACACTCGATCAGCCAGTTAATCTCCACCGCTGATCTCGCCCGTCCGATCTGCTTATCCGCAGCTTATCCAAACGCACGCGCAAACGCATCTCGACGAACCGCCCCGCCTTCGCTGAACCGCTCCGGTCCGGTTCACGCGCGGTAAAAGGAAAAATCCAAATTCTGGTTTTTTTAAAAAAAATCTCGGTGCTCCGAAAAATCCCCAAAAAATTTCAGAAATTCCAATAGCCTCCAATTGAGCTCCTGGCTCATCCCACTGTCGATCTGAAATCATCCAAGCCACAATTGAATTATTGAAGATTAAACTTATAATATTTTACCGGGTATAACATTTATGTTCCAAGGGTGTAATACTTTTAGGTTTGTTTGATCTACAATTTTTAAGGATTTTGAACTTCTATATCTCCCTTTCAAACTTTTTTATTTTTAAAACCTATCTTTGTGCTTCTTTTAAATATTCTAATCTACATTGTAGTAAGATCATCTGGATATGTTGTATTAGTTAAGAATTTATTTCACTTTTGTGCATGTCTTTATTTATTTTATTTAAGTCTTGATGATTAAGGATTCATTAATAATGTTTCCTCCTTATTTTTCCTACCTAAAGATCTTCTTAAATTCAATATTCATTTTTTAACATGTTTAAAATTATTTTTCTCTCATTTTTTTTGTGAAATTTAGCTTATCCTTGTCATTTTTCATGCATTTGTTTGGAACTCCATTTAGGACATCACAACTATTAGGGTTATCATCCTAATTATGACGTATTAAGAATTTTCCACCTTAATATATAATATGGAGAACTTGCAACTTTTATTAATGAATGCATCAGTTCTTGTTTAGGTTCCTCCCTATTATTCATGCTCTTATTCTATTTAATTGGAGTTTACTCTGATACAAAATGTCCTTATGTGCTTGAATTCTTTATGTTGTGTTTATAATGACTACAAGATTGACCTTGCTTGAAACATATTGAGTAGTATTTAAGTTCATTGTTGTATTATATCCACTACTAGAATCCTTTTGAACTACTTTTTTGAATAAATTTGTTCCGCTTTTGTAGCTTTTTCTAAGTCTACTACAACATTGACTCTAGCCACCTTTGGATGGTTTCATTTAGAGTTGTAGCATCCACTTAATGTAGCTTTCCCATTGCTATAGCTTTGGAATACATAGCCACCTTGTTGAGTAATTAAATGGTAAGTGTTCAAATGAGTCTCCTTCTAGAGCAAGGGATAGCTTAGTATTGAGACAAAAATTTTTATGCCAAATGTAGACTCTTATTAGAAATCTTCCATTTTACATAACTTGTGAAGCTGACGAAGTAGAAAATACACACCCTTCTCAAATATGATGAAGTCTTCATCGTTGTTTGGTAATCCAAATTCAACTTCGCATTGAAACACTTGTTTATTAAAATCCCAAATGTTTAAGTAAGAATCTAAATTACCATGAGTCCATACAATTACAATAAAGCTCAATCTGTTAATTGATAAACAAGCAATGAAACTTCCATCGACACATAGATTACTTTATTGGTCAACTATTGCTCAACACCGATTACCTGTAGCTCCTTGCCTATCGCTTGTCACCCATTTGAATAATGCTATAATTATTTCCCCCATAAACTCTTGTTTTAGCTTGGCATAATAGTTATAGATACATCGAATAAGATTTTATATTTAATGTTAATTACATATTGTTACTATATATATATATCCTTCGTACAAGATGTTAGTTTCAAAGTGTAACACAAGGGTTCCCTATTGTGCTACTTGGCTAAATCCTACCATATATTGTTCATGTACTAAAGAGCTAAGAGTCATTACGGGGACAAGACTAATGATCATGAAAGTTATACATTTATTGGATAATATTTATTTTCTTTTATGATTACTAATAATTGAGTTATTATTTCTATTCATGATTTTTAAGTTATACATATATATGTATATTACAATATAGCAAATTCTTATTAATGGATTTTTTCATTTCTCTTTTTATGCTCACTTGAAGTTGGACATGGATTATAATGTTACTTGAGCATTTGAATGTATTACTTTTATATCCTAGATTTTTATTCTAAAAATATTTTACTTATATCATTATGTTATTATTTTAACATGTGCAGTTTCATTTGCGATACAATGAGGGATTTTTTGGTTTACATGCTCTTGTGGGTGGTTAAAAAATTTACTAGAATCTTAGTGCAACAAGAAGATCCATATAATGATCAATGGCATCCATGGAAAGCTCTCACAGTAAATTGAAATGAGTTAATATAAAGGCAACTTAACAACTTTGTTACAAAACTTCACATAATTTACCAAGGATAAATGTTATACCTTATAAAAATAATATGGAAAAGATTTAAATAGTGAGTGAATTATTACCAAACATGATGGAATATGAAGATTAGAAATGATCTAAACGTAGCCTCAATGAAAGTCCTATTAGTTATATTTCATGTTTAACTAAACTCTATTTTAGAAGTTATAATTGCATTAATATTTTTACAAAGTGATCAATAAGCCATTTGTATTGTCATGTTGTTTTCATGCAATTATGATTGAACATTCATAAAGTTTTTATAAATGAATAAATTGAATCACTCAATTCATTACTTACACTAAACATATATTTTTCTTATGTAAAGAATATCATGCATATATGATAAAGGAGATTGAAAAGTTTGATGAACATACATCACACATTGTTAAAAAAGCTCTTATATTTTAAACACTATTATGTAAAATCATGACAATCATACAAATATAATCCCCTTAAGACTCACATAAGTATAAGTTGTTTAATGATTGTGCACATCTTAAAAGTGGATCATCCACTGTCATGAAATTTTGTAAAAACTTGTAGCACTATAGGGAGTTTATGCACATTGTATAACTATGATAGTTTAACTATGCTAGTATGATGATATGAGCTTTTGTAGTATTCACTTATGATCTTTTGGATAAATTTATTACATATGTGTATGATGTGCAAATCCTTGATATACAAATTATGATAATTTTTCATATATCTAGGCTTGTCTTAATTCTACACATATGTTATTGGAACATTTACATTTTATTCTATTTTTGCTAAAATTTATTTATCATTTTAAGGCTTCTTTGGGAGAATCAATAAAAGATTAAATCATATTAAATGATCAATGAAATTTTTTAATACAAAAAATGACTAAGTTGTTTGACACAAGTCTAACATCCAGTATCATAATGTATGACAATGTTTTAACTAATTTATTTAAGTGATAATCATTGTAATACAAATACTATGAGACCAAATATTATACTTTATAACAATAATATAACAGAGTTTCTAAATGATGAGTAAAGATTTTACTAAAATTTTTGAAATATGAATATTTGAATGAAATAACCAAAATTAAGATAAAAAGGATGTAGTTGCAAAAGCTATCCATGTAATTTCATAAAATTGTAGTAACTAACATTCTCGTTCTTCCTTCAAATAATAAGAAAATGGAAAGTTGTACTTATTTTTAGTTGAAAGTCATTTCTTTATATTACTTAGGTAATTAAACAATATTTTATAATTTTAATGGTCTAATGTTGTTTATGAGGAGATTACGTAGCTGTTAGTAGTGCCATGTTGAGTTTATGTTCTTCTGATTAAACATTCATAAACTGGTGATACATGAATGAATTAAATCATCCATTGAATTGCACATACTGCACATGTAGTTTTTTTATGATAACCATAACATACAAGTATGATATTGGATATTGGAAACAATAATGCACTTATATCACACATTGTTTAAAAAATTCTTGAGTTTTCAAAACATTGCAATGTACAATCATGATAAACATACAAGTATAATCTACTTATGACTAGCATATGTGTAATTTTCTTAAGAATCATACACATCTACAAAGAGGATTATTTATGTACAACAAAATTTGCACAAACTTGTAACACTCTTGGATTTTAATGCCCTTTCTGATTCAAAAGTGGCCGAAGCTTACAAAACGAAACCCCTTATGGAGGCTCAAATACAAAATCAATCCACAAAAGCTTTTTCAAAGGCTTGGGTAGGGGCATATCCCCATCCCAGACAAAATCTAAAAAACATGCCATCATGGCAATCTAGTTGGCAGGACCATTGCCCTCCCTAAGAACATGAGTGAAACATAGAGCCAGCCTGCTTCTTGCATAATTTAGCACATCCGAGTAAATACCTCTCTCATTGGGGTAGTGAATCAGCTGCATCACCTCATGAATCGTAGTGGTCAAGTCAGACTGGATCTCGACAGCCAGGAAACTCAGATGGTTCATCATGGTCATTACTATAGCCTCTAAGATCGCCTGGACTTCCATAGCATTACAACTATGACAATTTCATTGTGCCAGTACTAAGGTATGTTCCATTGAATTATTATCTGTAGGATAAATTTGTTGGATATGTGTATGATATATAAATCATTGTTATACAAAATTATCCTAATTTGGTCATACCTTTAGGTTTTTGTTTATCATACACATATGATATTGGGTCATTTAATGTCAATTTTATCCCAAATGAATTCAAGGCATCTTCGCAAGAATGTACAACATATGCCTTCACATTATAAGGTTCATGAAATGGTTGTAAACACAAAATATTAAGTTGTCTCACCCGTATCTAACTTCTAATATCATGATGTATGATACTATAATAACTTATTTATTTATGTAAGAAAGTGGGCATACGACTATGATGTGGTTGTAGCACATATATGACAAACAATACTAAATATACATCACTTGGGGCACAATGAAGGAATGTAGACCATACTAATACAATAAGGATGTCTTTTTCTAAAATTACAAATTAGGACTCCATGAAAGCTTTTTGTCTAGTTCATTTCAAGGCACATAAGTGAAGTTTTAGTCTTGAGTTTGTTTAACTATATTAACATCAAACATACATTATTAATTAGTATTAATTCACCACTTTGGCTCCTTGGAGGGAAGATTTCATAATGGTATGATTTAGTTGGAAGAACATGAACATTTATGATATAACGTAATAAGTAAAGGTTTAATTTTTTTAACCAATTTGAGTAGTAGATGATGTGCTTTGAATTATTAGACATTGCACCAAGAGTCAAATTGAGTGGCTCATGTTTTCAAAGCTATGCCATGTTCTTGAACAATGTCACCAAAAACTTAACTTTCATTACATGTAGTTTCGACTTTCTTTTCCATTCATTTAGCATATATTCTATGTTAACTACAATTTAAATAAATGATTAGTAGATAATTTGCTTAGTTGCTTTCTCATCAATCATCACACGACATAGGATCATCAATCTACCTAAGAAGATGATTACATAAACTTTTCTAATGTTAATACTCTACCAATATTCAACACATAAAACAATACAAATAGGAGAAAGACATGCAACATTAATGCAACTAAATATTCAATGAAGTTTATTATTAACACAACAAAAACTTCTCCATAAATGAGAGCTAAACTCCTTTTCAATTTAATGATGCTTCTCCTCCCTTTGTTTGTATAATTCAAAAGGATTGTGAATACAAAAGGTTAGCCAAATTCTCCTAAAGCTGTTAACAGCATGGGTTTTGTAAAGAAGTGTACTAATTCAGCACTAGGTGGAAAAAACCTAAAATACTGTCCTTTTTTACAATGTTTAATTTGATGTGATTTCTAATGTCATTTTTCATAGTATAAGAATATTGAACTTATTTGTTTTACAAGACTATAACACTAACAATGCATCAATTGACCCATAAATTGGTGAAGTGTATGCCATAATCTCAAAGTTGTGTCATAATCCAAAAAAGACTACTAATTACTCTATTTTACATTTCTATTGTAAATAAAAATACAAAAAGTTTCTTATGGACCATGAAATGAGAAAGTTTCTATGAAACTAAAATGTAACAGATGCCTACTTTTTTGTCATACTCCAAGCAAAATGAAAATTAGTCATGGTAACTAAGTCAAAACCTATTTCACATCTAATACACCTTAGGCATAGAGATTTGGTTCCAATGGGATATTTAGAAGTTTTCTTCATAGCTTGAATATGGGATTCATTTGGATTGGCTTAAAATCTTACATAGAATTCTACATAAAACACTAATATACGATTATTACATTTTGGGTTAGAAAATGAAACAATAATCACTTTAAAAATCTTTACATCGATGAAATTGTTATTCCTTTCTATTTTCTCTATCATCTCCTTTTATAACATTCCCTTTAATTTTGTTATGTAATGGTTCATCATCAACACAGTTTTTCATGCTTCTCAATTTGATCAAATAAAATTTGACTACTATATCAACTACAAGGAGATTCATTAAGCCACACATGAATAGTTTCTTTTATAGCTTAAGTTCTCTATTTAAAATTTGTATGACTTACTATTCATGAAGCATAGCAAGAAAGTTCCCTCATCATACATTAGATCATGCTTATCAAATTTTTTCCATTAATAAAAAGTTTTTAAGAAAAAACACATGCAAGTGAGATATTTTTAGTTTTTTTTATCATATGATAGTTCACAAGGAGAACATCAAGTAAAGCCTTATAGGAACGCTATTACTTGCATAACAAGAAATAAATGAATTTGTTAGAAAAAATGTTTGTTACATCATACTCATTCAACGTATTCTTGGCCATGTCTTATAATATTGTATTTCTTCTCTCACTTACATTGTTTTAAGGTGTTCTAAACTATGAGAAAATAGTGGTATTCCATTATGATTACAATATTCTTTTAATTGTTTTTTAAATTCACATACTTGTTTAGTTCTAATAAACCCTAAGGATATGTTAGGTTCTTTTTGCAATCTATTGAACAAATATGTAAACTATTCAAATTCTAATTTTCTTATTGGTGAACAACAAAAATGTATCTAAAATAGTCATAAATAATCACAAATGTTTACTTCCTTCATCCAAGATTTTGTGGATGAATGGGTTTCAAAAGAATTCTAATTGTAGCAACTCCAATTGTGTTCTAGCCATCACATGCCATATAGATCTAATTGAGGTTTTGTGCTTTTTTTCTATTGAACAATGTAGACACATAAACTCATCATTCCAACAACGATTAGGTAGATCCCTTACAAAGTAATAATTTGTGTTCTTCTTTAGTGTTTTTTTATTCAAAAGGAGGCATGAGCCTCACAAAAGGTTATCATGGATGATCCTCATGGAGGGTCAAACATGAATCTAACAACATAAGTTTGATGAGGGGCTTGGAAAGGGACACTCCCCTTTCTAAGACAAAATCAGCATAATAGGCAGCATGTGCAACCGAGTCAGCAGGCGCATTTCCCTTTCTACAGATGTGGGAAAAACTTAGCACATCAAGGCACCTAGCACACTCAATTGCCTCAGCAAAGGGACCCACGACAGGCAGGTGAGAGATGAGCATATGAACCTCTTGCAGCACCGACATTGAGTCCGTCTGAATCTTCACAGCATGATATTAGAAAAGGGTATCCCTTACCAAGTCAAGGGCCTCTAGCATTGCCTAAACCTCCATATCTCTGCCAGCTTGCGAGATAACCCTTTTACCAACCACCAATAACGTCTCCCCACGTAGTCGCTCACCACCAGCCCAAGGCCAGTGGTATCCTCCCCAACATCAGCGTCACAATTCACATTAATCGATCCAGTAGGGGGAACCCAAATATGGGCTACATGCAGTTCAGTGGAGCTGCAAAGGTCCCTGCTGGACATGGATGAGTAAAGGTTGCGATGCTTTGCTACTACGATAACCTCGATCTTCATCTTAAGCAATATAGTGCAGCAGTTAACCACGGGATCGTAGTGCCTCTTCGCATTCATTCTCTCCCAAATGTAAAACATAATGGTGGCCAAAGTAACGACATGACTAGCTCCCTCCCCACATCTCGTCCCAGGAGAATCAACAAACTCCATGAGCCAGTGCAGAAAAGTCAGCCCGACTCCGTTACCCTGAGGCGGCCCAAGTGTGGCCATGGCCTCGCTTACCTGACGGTCAACCCAAAACTCCTAGGCATGCAGGCAGTCCCAGAAGACATGATGCATGGTCTCCTCTATAGTACATCCCCAAGAGCAGCTGCTAAACTTGAGCAGTCCTCTCCGAACCATCCAAACCACCGTAGGGAAGTGATCCCACACCACGTACGACCGGAAAATGCACACACTCGGCAGCACTTTGAGCTTTCATAATCCCCTCATCTGATCTGTACCCCGCTTGTTTCTTTACTTGGTGACGTCATCAGCTCTACAGTTTTGGTTGCAAGTAGAGCCTCCCATTATGAACCTTCTTCATCTCAGTGTGCACTTGAAGCAGCATGTTTTGTACAGACATCTGGGCCAAGGGAAGGTGCAGCACCCTTTCTAGTAAGAGATTGCCAGCCCATGCACGTATACTTCCAACGTTCCAAACTCCAGCTATGGTAATGCATTTTGCCACGCTCACCGGCCACACAATGTTCATATTGATGAAAGTAGGCCAGCTGCAGATAGGGAGGAAGCCAATCCAATTGTCTTCTGCTAACCTCGGTGTCTTCCTGTTGCCTATTCTCCACACAAAGTTCGACACTGCGATTGGCATTGCCTCCAGCACGAGCCTGCATGCATGGGAAACGTTCTGAGGAGTCTTCGAAGAGGTATGCATCACATTGTATTTTCGCCTCGTGATATCCACCCAGAGACTATTCTTGTGGCTCAATAGGCACCAATAGTGCTTCATTTGCAGAACGCATTGCCAAATGCAGAGGTCTTATAGAGTAAGAAAACCCATAGCCTTCGGTAATGTGACACTATCCCAGGATGCATAATGCCTCGTATGTGAACTGCTAGCCCCACACCACAGGAAGCTTCTGATCCTCCTCTCGATCTCGTCAATGACTCCTAAGGGCATAATACAATGACATAATATGTAGCTCGGGATGGCACTGAGAATCGAGGAAGCCAAAGCAACTCTACCAGCAAGTGATAGAGGACAAATCCGCCAATTGGCAACAGAGGCTTCTATCTTCTAAATAGGAAATTGAAATCCATTTTCTTCAGACGCTTCGTCGCTATAGGAACCCTGAGTTACGTGAGCATCTGGCCCCACTCCATACTGAGTTTCTTTGCCACCATTCTCGTCTTTTTCCTGCTCATAATTCTACTGAAGTAAACCTTGGACTTAGAGAAGTTCACACGTAGCCTCGTGGTAGTGTTGAAGGCCTTCATGATTCTACGCACTACGCGCATGGCTTTGCTCGTTGTAGAAGCATACAGGAGGACGTCGTCCATGTAAAGAAAGTGTGGCATCTATGGTGTATGCTATCTGGACCTAAACCCGAGCAATTGTCTGGTCTCATAGTCACGCACCAGCACGGAGAGATATACTGTCACAATGACATAGGTAAGGTGAGAGCGGGCAACCCTGCAAGAGCTCATGTTGTGCCTCCACCCATGGAAGTCGAGCACCATTGATAAGTACCCCAAATCTCGAAAAGATGATGCAGGCTTCAATCCATTCGCACCAAAGAGGAGGGAACCCCATAAGCCTTAGCATCCCGAGCAGAAAATCCCATTTCATGTTGTCATAGGCCTGCTCCATATCAATCTAAATAGCCATGAGCCCAGTTTTTGTAGTGCATGAGTGCATTCTAGAGGCCATTTCCTGTGCGATGAAGATATTATCAAAAATGCTGCATCCAGGGTTGAAGGCACCTTGTTCGCACGAGACTATAATTGGCATCATGGGCTTCAGTCTTTCCATCAATACCCGGGCCACCACCTTGTATATGGTCTTACAGAGACTGATAGGTCGGAAATGTTCCGGCATGCATGCACCCTATCTCTTAGGGATTAGGACAATCAATGTGTCCTTCCACTCCTTCGGCATCGTCTTCTCCTCAAAGAAGAGAAGCACCATGCGGATAATGTCATTTCGTGTAATCGCCTACTATCCATGGATGAATTCAGCAGTGATCTTTTATGCCACAAATCAACACTATTCACTCGTGATGTAAATCATTCTAATCCACTTATTTTAACAATCTTAAATTGTAATTCATAAGTTTTATTATTTCCATGTTATACATTAATGGCTTTATTATATTTAATAGAAATACAATCATTAAAATTAGACATTACCAATAACCTTATACACAGAGTCACGTAATTGTTTAATGCTATGGTGATTGTGTTTAGAAAGTTACACTAAAAGTTTGTTTTTAATAGATGAATGTAAGTAGCTTTCGTTCTAATGATTCACGTCTCGAAGTTGTCGTCAAGTGTAAATTGAATTCCATCATGCTGTCTCAAATGGATGAATAGATATCAGTCACTAATCATGTTTCTTGAGCAATAATTACCAAGATTCAAGACATCATCTCTAGTGTTGAATGAAAGGAAAGCATATGAAAATCAACCAATTTTTAGATTTGGAGACCCAAAACGTTTTAGTTCTAGTTGTGTTAACATAAAAATGTAAACTATCTCTTTCTAACAAAAAATATCATGAAAACTTACATATGAAATAGTACATGAATTCTTTATGCATAGCTAGCATATGAAATAGTTCATTCGATATTGCACATTTGATAGAGTAGCTAGCTCCACTATAGCAGTACATTTGAAATAATTCATTTGATATAGCTAGAACATGAAATAGTGCATGAATTGTTGACAAGATAATTAGAATAAAATATGGCGATGGGCATAAGATTTTTTAAACTCATTCAATTAATGTGCTGGCTTTATTTTTTAATGTATGACATTAGCTAGCTCAACTCTAGTCGTTTTTACTTCAATTAATTTATTAGCATTGTTTTGATTTAAATGCTCCCTTAAGAAAAAATAATTTGCATGATCTTCTTTCAACTTATCGTAGTTGGAGACCAATTTTTTATATTTAAGAAAACTTTTTATGTCTTTCTTCTAATAAAGCATATTAGAGGAATAACATAACTCCTTACCACTAAAAGTGCACAAAAATGTCCCCATTTACTAGCTTATCTCAAATAAAGCATTCTTATTTCTCTTCTTTCCTTTAGGAGGATTCATTAGAGTTCATCTTACTAATCTTTATAGATTTCTTTCTCTTGTAATATTTAAATTTTCTACTCTCACTTTATACATAGGACAACCAAGTTGATTGTGCATAGGCATTTTCTATTCTTGGAACCCTTATTCATCATTTTATGTCTTCTTCTCTTTTAGTTTCTTATCTATATTAGAATTCTTTATGAACAGCTCTTCTACTTTTCTTCCTACAAGAACCCTTTCATTTGTAAGTGGCGCAACCATGGCTCCGTCAAGATAAAGTTTAGATACATCCATTGAAGCATAGTAGTAGTGACCAAAGGGTCATAATAACTTTGGATCAAATATCTAGCACAATTTTTTTATATTAGACGGCTTTTTTTATTTGTTTATTAAGGCATTAATAATGTTTGTAAGTCTAGTCAATACAATCCTAATATATTCATCAAATGCCATAAGAATTACTCATAATCATAAATCAACAAATTTATTTTGTTCTCTTGTACCTAGGAGGTAGCTTAATAGGTGACCTTCCAATTTTCATAAGCTATTTTAAGGCTCATTACTTGATTTCTTTTGAGGTAGAAAGGCTACAATTCAATATATTCATATATATTGACAACTAGTAAATCTATTTAGACCTTATGTTTGTCCTATAGAATAAACTCACTAATTCATTACCTTTTGCATTCACTATTCACAAGTTTAGCAGCAAATGGAAATTGTTGTTCTACTTTATTACAAATCTCTAAGCCTATTAGAATAGATCCTGTAGCTAACATAAACCCTATACTTATGTAGGATATGATGTACATAGAAGTTCTCATGCAAGGCTATATGTCCTATGTTCAATGTTAATTGTTTTTAACTTTTTGTAAACTACATTATAAAATTGACATCTCAAGTTTCTTAATGTATAATCATAGAGACTACCAAAATTGTGTGATGTCTTAATTATATTTAATGTTTACATTCTGAAACTTTTGTATTATGACGAGAATGCTTTTCAAATGTATAAAAGGAATAATCCAAATTCCAAATTGCCTTCTCACCCAACAATATGAACCTAAACGTTGTAGCTATATGTCCAAACAAAAATTCCAAATTGCAAAAATTGACATTGTCTTATTACTATCATTGAGGGGGAATGCTTCAAATATGTTGTATAGGTTAGTAAATGAAATTAATCATTTGTGTTAAACATGAAAATTTTCCTCCAAAGTTGACCAATCATTTATTCTTTCTTCATATAATACTAAAAGATGTAGCAAACAAAGTCAAGTTGAATTTTTGATATTCCATAATGACTAAATTGTGTTATACCATTTCAAGATGCTAATTATGGTCATACTTACCTTCAAGTCGAAGCCCTTGTAAAGTCTATCATCATTTGTGTAGGACATGAAGAAGTAGATGAGATCATATTCATGATCATAGGAAAGAAATTTGAATGGTAATTGAAATCCAAACTTCATAAGTGCAGAGGGAAAAGATAGAATTTGATTAATTATGTACTATAAAAGAATAGAAATTTTGAAAGAAATTTGCTAATTATAGTAATTTAAAGAATTTAGCACACTCTTAATTAGTGTCATCTTGGTACCTTTTAATAACCATTATTATTCTTGCTATTTGTCCTTTTGGTAATGTTATAAGAGCTAGGCTAATACATTGATGCTTAGTTTTGGCCCTTGTTTTTCTTGATACCATAGAATTTGAGTTACATGGATTATTTTATAAAACCAATTCAACACTTGACTAAGTTTAAATTTTAATTTGAGGTTTTGTGTGATACAATGGATGTACTTTTATAGTAGTTGATACATTCATTAAATTTTTATGGAAGCATATGTAAGAATTCCACTTGGTTCTTAAGTGAGAATTTCTTTACAATGTCATCAATGAATAATAGATAAGTTGTAAGCATGAAGAACCTAAACTTTAAAAACTATCCATTTACCATGTAGAATAGAGATTAAAAAATCCACGACTAAAAAACTTTCCATCCATGATAAACAATGTTGGTGAAATAAAGATTCCCTACTTTACACCTTTGCATGATTTGGAAAAACATTAAGGAAACAATTTATTAGCATAAAGTACTTATTAAACCATAGAGTGCCTACTAAATTAGTTGTGGTTTATAACTAACTAGATGAAGTTTGCAAGAAATCGATACATTTCGGATAATTTAAATGAAAAAGCCCAGTTGAGCCTATAAAATGCAATCAACATGTATAAGATAATAAAGAGAATATATCTTTTATTTATGTGATTGGCATA
>JAIUJO010001969.1:45000-52500 GCA_023846275.1 Vanilla planifolia | reverse complement strand
GTAGAAAAAGAAGTAGAACAAGGAGAGGAACAATATAAAGTAGTAGCAAATGTGGGTTTTTGATTTCAACATGCTATTTGTTAAAAGAAGAAGAAGAAGAAGAAAAACTTGATGGAGAAGAAGAAGATGATGAAGAAAAAGAAGAAGAAAAAGAAGAAGTAGAAAAAGATAAAGAAGAAGGAGAAGAAGAAGAAGAAGAAAAAGAAGAACTAAAAGAAGAGGAAGAAGTAGAAAAAGAAGAAAAAGAAGAAAAAGAAGAAGAAGAAGTAGGAGAAGAAAAAGAAGAACAAGAAGAAGAAGAAGAACAAGAAGTAGTAGAAGAAGAAGAAGAGGAAGAAGAAGTAGAAGAAGAAGAAAATGAAGTTAAAGAAGAGGAAGAAGGAGAAGAAGAAGAAGAAGAAGAATAAGAATAAGAAGAAGAAGAAGAAGAAGAAGACAAAGAAGAAGAGGAAGTAGATTAAGAAGAAGAAGAAGAAGAAGAAGAAGAAGAAGAGTAAGAATAACAAGAAGTGAAAAAGATGAAAAGAACAAGAAGAAGTAGAAAATCAATAAGAAAAAGAAGTAGATGAAGAAGAAGAAGGAGAAGAATAAGAACAAAAAGAAGAAGAAGAAGAAGTGGTGGAAGAAGAAGAAGATGAAGAAGAAGAAGAAGGAAAAGGGGAAGAAGAAGAAGAAGAAGGAGATGGAGAAGAAGAAGAAGTAGAAAAAGAAAAGAATAAGAATAAGAGGAAGAAGAATAAAAAGAGTAGAAGAAGCAAAAGAAGAAGAAGAAGAAGAAGAAGAAGAAGAGGAAGAAGAATAAGGGGAAGAAGAAGGAGAAGAAGAAGAAAGAGTAGAAAGAAGAAGAAGAAGAAGAAGAAGAAAAAGAACAAGAGGAACTGGGACAAAAAGAAGAAGAAGAGAAGGAAGAAAAAGAAGAAGAAGAGCAAAAAGAAGAAGAGGAAGAAGAACAGGAGGAAAAAGTAGAAGATGAAGAGGAAGAAGATGAAGAATAGGAGGAAGAAGAGAAAGAAGAGGAAGAAAAAGAAGATAATGAAGAAAAAGGAAAAGAAAATAAAGATGAAGAAGGAGAAGAAGAACAAGAAGAACAAGAAGAAGCTGAAGAACATGAATAAGAAGAAGAAGTATAAGAAGAAGATGAATAAAAAGAAGAAGAATAATAAGAAAAAGAAGATGAAGAAGACAATGATGAAGAAGAAGGTGAAGAAGTAAAAGAAGAAATAGAAGTAGAAGAAGAAGAAGAGGAAGAAGTAGAAGAAGAGGAGGAAGAAGAAGAAGATGACTATAATGATGATGATGATGAAGAAGAAGAAGAATAAAAAGTAAAAGAGGAAGAGGAAAAAGAAGAAGAAGAAGATGATGATGAAGAAGAGAAAAAAAGAAGAAGTAGAAGAAAAAGAAGAAGAATAAAAAGAAGACGAAGAAGAAAAAGAAGAAGAAGAAGTGGATGAAGGAAAAGATGAAAAAGTAAAAGAAAAAGAAGAAGAAAAAGAGAAGAAGAAGAAAATGACGAAAAATGAAGAGGAAGAACAGGAAGATGAAGAAGAAGAAGAAGAAGAAGAAGAGGAAGATGAAGAGTAGTAAAAAGAAGTAGATGACAAACTAATAAGAAGAAGTAGAGGAAAAAGAAGAAGAAGAAGAAGAAGTAGAAGTAGAAGAAGAAGAAGATGAAAAGATGAAGAAGAAGAAGAAGAACAACAACAACAACAAGAAAAAGAAGAAGATGTAGAAGAAGAAGAAGAAGTAGTAGATGATGAAGAAGATGAAGTTAAAGAAGACGAAGAAGAATTGAAAGAAGAAGAAGAAGAAGAAGAGGAAGAAGAAGAAGAAGAAGAAGAAGAAGAAAAAGAAGAAGAAAAAGAAGAGGAAGAAGTAGAAGAAGAAGAATAATAACTACAAAAGGAAGGAGAATTAGAAGAAGAAGAACAAGAGGACGACTAATAGAAAGAAGAAGTAGTGGAAGAAGAAAAAGAAGAGGAAGAAGAAGAAGAAGAAGAAGAATAAGATGAAGGTGAAGAAGAGGAAGAAGAAGAAGATGAAGGTGAAGAAGAGGAAGAAGAAGAAGAAGAAAAGTAGTAGTAGTAGTAGAAGAAGAAGAAGAAGAAGAAGAAGAAGAAGAAGGAAAAAAGAAGAAGAAGAAGAAAAAGAAGAAGAAGAAGATGAAGATGAAGAAGAAGAACTGAAAGAACAAGAAGAGGAAGAAGAAAAAGAAGAAAAAGAACAAGAAAAAGAAGAAGAAGAAGTAGAAGAAGAAGAAGAAGTAAAAGAACAAGAAGAGGAAGTGAAGAATAGGAGAAGGAAGAAGAAGAAGAAGAAGAAGAAGAAGAAGAAGAAGTAGAAGAAGAAGAAGAGGTTCAAGAAGAAGAATAAGAAGAAGAAGAGGAGGAAAATGAAGATGAAGACAACGGAAGAAGTAGACAAAGATGAGGATGACTAATGACAAGAAGTATAGGAAGAAGAAGACCAAGAAGAAGTAGAAGAAGAAGAAGATGATGAAGAAGAAGAAGAAGAAAAGAAGAAGAAGAAGAAGAAGAAGAAGAAGAAGAAGAATTAGAATAAGAAGATGAGTAAGAGGAATTGGAATAAGAAGAAGAAGAAGAAGGAGAAGAAGAAGAAGAACAAGAACAAGAAGAGGAAGAAGGAGAAGAAGAAGAAGAAGAGGAAAAAGAAGAAGAAGAAGAAAATGAAGAGGGAGAAGACGAACAAGAAGAAGAAGAAGAAGATGATGAAGAAGAGGAAAAAAAAGAAGAACAAGAAGAAAAAGAAGAAGAAGAGGAGGATGAAGAAGAAGAAGATAATGACGAAAAAGAAGATAAAGACAATGAAGAAGATGAAGAAGATGAAGAAGAAGAAGAAGAGAAAGAAGAAGAAGAAGAAGAGGAAGATGAAGATAAAAAAGAAAAAGAAGAACTTGTTGATATAAAAGAAGAAGAGGAAGAAGTCGAAGATGGAGAAGAAGAAAAAGAAGAACATGAGGACAACTAATAAGAAGAAAAGATAGAGGAAGAAGAAGAAGAAAAAGAAGAACAAGAAGAAGAGGAAGAAGAAGTAAAAGAAGAAGAAGAAAAAAAAGAGGTAGAAGAAGGAGGAGGAGAAGAAGAAGAAGAAGAGAAAGAGAAAGAAGAAGAAGACGAGGAAGGAGACGAAGATGTTGAAGAAGAGGAAGAGAAGGACAACAAATAAGAAGTAGAGCAAATAGAGGAAGTTAAAGAAGTAGTAGTAGAAGAACAAGAATAAGAATAAGAATAAGAATAAGAATAAGAAGAAGAAGAAGAAGAATAATAATAAGAATAAGAAGAAGAAGAAGAAGAAGAAGAAGAAAAGAAAAAGAAGAAGTAAAACAAGAAGATGAACAAGAAGAAGAAGAAGATGAAGAAGAAGGTGAAGGAGAAGAAAAAGGTGGAGAAGGGGAAGAAAAAGAAAAGGAAGTAAAGGAAGAAGAATAAGAATTAGAAGAAGATGAAGAAGAAGAAGAAGAAGAAGTAGAAGAAGAAGAGGAAGAAGAATAAGAAGAAAATGAAGAAGAAGAAGATAAAGAAGATGAAGTAAAAGAAGAGGAAGATGAAGAAGAAGAAGAAGAAGAAGACGAAGAAGAAGAAGAAGATGAAGAAGAAGAAAAAGTAGAAAAAGAAGATAGAGAAGTAGTTGAAGAAGAAGAAGAAGAAGAAGTTGAAAAAGAAGAAGAAGAAGAAGAACAAGAAGATAATGAAGAAGAAGAAGAGGAAGAAGAAGAAGAAGAAAGAGAAGAAGAAGAAGAAAAAGAAGTAGAAGAAGAAGAAGAAGAAGAAGAAGAAGAAGAAGAAGGACATGAAGAAGAAGATGAAGGAGAAGAAGAAGAAGAAGAAGAAGAAGAATAAGAATAAGAAGAAGAAGAAGAAGAAAAAGAGGAAGAAGAAGAAGAAGAAGAAGAAGAAGTAGAAGAAGAAGAAGCAGAAGATGATGAAGATGAAGAAGAAATAGAAGGAGAAGAAGAAAAAGAAGAAAAAGAAGAAAAAGAAGAGGAAGAAGAAGTAGATGAAGAAGGAGAAGATAAATAGAAGAAGATGAAGAAGAAGAAGAACAAGAAAAAGAAGATGTTGATGATGAAGAAGAAGAATTTGGTGATGTTGAAAAAGAAAGAATAAGAAAAAGAAGAAGAAGTAGAAGCATTAGAAGAAGAAGAAGAAGAAGTCGAAGAAGAGGGAGAAGATGAAGAAGGTGATGGTGATGATAAAGAAGAAGAACGAGAAGAAGAAGAAGAGGAAGAAGAAGAAGATAATGAAGAAGAACAAGTGTAAGAATCAGAAGAAGTAGAAGAAGAAGAAGAAGAACATGAGGATGACTAAAAGGAAGAAGAAGAAGAGGAAGAAGAAGAAGGAGAAGAACAAGAAGAAAAGAAGAAGAAGAAGAAGAAGAAGAAGAAGATGTACAAAAAGATGACAGAGGAGGAGGAGGATGAGAAGAAGAAGAAGCAGAAGAAGAGGAAGAAGAAGACAAAGAAGAAGAACATGAAGAATAAGAGTAAGTAGAAGAAGAAGAAGAAGAAGAAGAAGAAGAAGTAGATGAAGAAGAAGAAGAGGAGGAAGAAAAAGAAGTAAAAGAAGGTGAAGAAGAAGAGGATGATTAAGATGAAAAAGAAGAAGAGGAAGAAAATGAAGATGAAGACGAAAAAGAAGAAGAAGTTGAGGACAACTAATAAGTAGAAGTTGAGGGAGAAGAAGAAGAAGAAGAAGAAAAATAAGATGATGAAGAAGACAAAGATGAAGAAGAAGTTGATGAAGAGGAAGAAAAGAAAAGGATGAAGAAGAAAACAAAGAAGAAAAAGAAGAAGAATTAGAGTTAGAAGAAGAAGGAGAAGAAGAAGAAGCAGAAGAAGAGGATAAAGAAGACAAAAAAGAAAAACATGAAGAATAGGAGTAAGTAGTAGTAGTAGTAGAAGAAGAAGAAGAAGTAGATGAAGAAGAAGAAGAGGAAGAAGAAGAAGTAAAAGAAGGTGAAGAAGAAGAGGATGATTAAGAAAAAGAAGTAGGGGAAGAATATGAAGATGAAGATGAAAAAGAAGAAGAAGTTGAGGACAACTAATAAGTAGAAGTTGAGGGAGAAGAAGAAGAAGAAGAAGAAAAATAAGATGATGAAGAAGACAAAGATGAAGAAGAAGTTGATGAAGAAGAAGAAAAAAAAAGGATGAAGAAGAAAACAAAGAAGAAAAAGAAGAAGAATTAGAGTTAGAAGAAGAAGGAGAAGAAGAAGAAGAAGGTGAAGAAGATGAAGATGAAGAAGAAGAAGAAGAACAAGAAGAGGAAGAAGAAGATGAAGAAGAAGAAGAGGAAAAGCAAGGAGAAGACAAAAGTGAAGCAGAAGAAGATGAAGAAGAAGAAGAAGAGCAGGAAGATGAAGAAGAACATGAGGAAGAAGAAGAGGGGGAAGAAGAAGAAGAAGAAGAAAAAGAAAATAGTCAAGAAGAAGATGAAAAAGAAGAAGCAGAAGAAAAAGAAGAAGAAGAACATGAAGAAAAAAAGAAGATTAAGAAGAGGAAGATAAAGAAGAGGAAGAAGATGAAGAAGAAAAAGAAGAATAATAATAATAATTTGATGATGTTGAACAAGATGAATAAGAATAATAATAATAATAAGAAGAAGAAGTATAAGAAGACGATGAAGAAGAAGAAGAAGAAGAAGAAATAAAAGAAGAAAGAGAAGAAGAAGAAGGAGATGGTGATGAAGAAGAAGAAGAAGAAGAAGAAATAGATGAAGAAGGTGAAGAAGAAGAAGAAGAAGAGGAAGACAAAGAAGAAGAAGAAGAAGATAAGGTAGAAGAAGAAGAAGTTTAAAAAGAAGAAAAGGAACAAGAAGAACAAAAAGATCAAGAAGAACAAAAAGAAGAAGAAGAAGAAGAAATAGAAGAAGAAGAAAAAGAAGAAGTAGAAGTAGTAGTAGAAGAAGAAGAAGAAGAAGAAGAAGAAGGACATGAAGAAGAAGACGAAGGAGAAGAAGAAGAAGAAGAAGAAGAAGAAGAAGAAGAAGAATAAGAAGAAGAAGAAGAAGAAAAGGATGAAGAAGAAGAAGAAAAGGATGAAGAAGAAGAAGAAGAAGAAGAAATAGAAGAAGAAGAAGAAGATGATGATGAAGATGAAGAAGAAGAAGATGAAGTAGAAGAAGAAGAAGAAGAAGAAGGTGAAGAGGAAGATGAAATAAAAGGAGAAGAAGAAAAAGAAGAAAAAGAAGAAAGAATAAGAAAAAGAAAAGAAGAAGTAGAATTTATATTATTAGAAGAAGAAGAAGAATGTCATGGTGGTGATAAAGAAGAAGAAGAAGAAGAAGAAGAGGAAGAAGAAGAAGAAGAAGATGAAGAAGATCAAGTGGAAGAATAAGAAGAAGAAGAAGAAGAAGAACATGAGGATGACTAATAGGAAGAAGAAGTAGAGGAAGAAGAAGAGGAAGAAGAGAAAGAAGAAGAAAAAGAAGAAAAGAAGAAGAAGAAGAAGAAGCACAAAAAGATGACAGAGGACGAGGAGGAGAAGAAGAGGAAGAAGAAGAAGAAGAAGAACCAGAAGAAGAGGAAGAAGAAGACGAAGAAGAAGAACATGAAGAATAGGAGTAACTAGAAGAAGAAGAAGAAGAAGAAGAAAAAGAAGAAGAAGAAGTAGAAGAAGAAGAAGAAAAGGAAGAAGAAGAAGAAGAAGTTAAAGAAGGTGAAGAAGAAGAGGATGATTAAGAAGAAGAAGAAGAGGTAGAAAATGAAGATGAAGGCAAAAAAGAAGAAGAAGATGAGGACAACTAATAAGTAGAAGTTTAGGGAGAAGAAGAAGAAGAAGAAGAAAAAGAAGATGATGAAGGCAAAGATGAAGAAGAAGTTGATGAAGAGGAAGAAAAGAAAAATGATGAAGAAGAAAATGAAGAAGAAAAAGAAGAAGAATTAGAGTTAGAAGAAGAAGAAGAAGAAGAAGAAGAAGAAGAAGGTGAAGAAGAAGAAGAAGAAGAAGAGGAAGAAGAAGATGAAGAAGAAGAAGAAGAGGAAAAGCAAGGAGAAGACAAAAATGAAGCGGAAGAACATGATGAAGAAGAAGAAGAAGAGCAGGAAAATGAAAAAGAAGATGAAGAAGAACAAGAAGAAGAAGAAAAAGGTCAAGAAGAAGATGAAGAAGAAGAAGAAGAGGAAGAAAAGAAGAAGATTAAGAAGAAGAAGATAAAGAAGAGGAAGAAGAAGAAGAAGAAGAAGAAGAAGAAGAAGAAGAATTTGATGTTGTTGAAGAAGATGAATAATAATAAGAAGGAGAAGAAAAAGTATAAGAAGAAGATGAAGAAGAAGAAGAAGAAGAAGAAAAAGTAAAAGAAGAAAGAGAAGAAGAAGAAGAAGAAGAAAAAGTAGAAGAAGAAGGAGAAGAAGAAGAAGAAGAAGAAGAAGAAGAGAAAGACAAAGAAGAAGAAGAAGAAGAGGAAGAAGTAGAAGAAGAAGAAGAAGAAGAAGAAAAAAATGAAGAAGAAGATGATGAAGAAGAACAAGAAGAGAGGAAGAAGAAGA
>JAIUJO010001969.1:20000-22500 GCA_023846275.1 Vanilla planifolia | reverse complement strand
ATGATGAAGAAGAAGGAGGAGTAGTAGGAGGTGGAAAAGAATAAGAAGAAGAAGAAGAAGCAAAAGATGAAGAAGAAGAAGACAATGATGATGATTAAGATGAATTTGAAAGAGGTGATGTAGAAGAAGGTGATGATGACGACGAAGAAGTTGAAGAAAAAGAAGAAGAAGAAGAAGAGGAAGTGGAAGAAGAAGAACAAATAAAGCAGAAGAAGAAGAGAAGGAAAAAGAAGAAGAAGAAATAGAGGAAGAAGAAGAAGAAGGAGAATAAGTAGAAGAAGAACATGAAAAAGAAGATGAAGATAAAGAAGAAGAAAAGAAGAAGAAGAAGAGGAAGAAGAAGAAGAAGAATAAGAAAAGAAAAAGAAGAAGATGAAGAAGAGAAGTAGAAGAAGAAGAAGAAGAAGGAGAAGAAGAAGAAGAAGAAGAAGAAGATGATGAAGGAGAAGGAGAAGAAGAAGAAGAAGAAGAAAGAGAAGAAGAAGATGGAGAAGAAGAAGAAGATCTTGAAGAAGAAGAAGATGAAGCAGAAGAAGAAGAAGATGGAGATGAAGAAGAAGATGAGGAGGAACAAGAGGAGAAAGAAGAAGAAGAAAAAGAAGTTGATGAGGAACTAGAAGAAGAAGAAGAGGAAGTTGTTGAAGAAGAAGAAGAAGAAGTAGAGTAAGTAGATGAAGAAGAAGACGAAAAAGAAAAAGAAAAGGAAGAAGAAGAACTGCAACAAGAACATGAGGAAAAAAAAAGAAGAAGAGGAAAAAGAAGAAGAAGAAGAGGAAAAAGAAGAAGAAGAATAAGAAGACAACAAATACAAAGAAGTAGTTGAAGAAGAGAAAGAGAAAGAAGGAGAAGAATGAGAAGAAAAAACATGAATCAGAAGTAGAAGAAGAAGATGAAAAAGAAGATTAAGAAGGATAAGAAGACGAAGAAGAAGAAGAAGTGGAAGAAGAAAATGGAGAAGAAGAAGAAGAAGAAGAAGTAGATGAAAAAGAAGAAGTGGAAGAAGAAGAAGAAGAAGACGACAAAGTAGATGAAGAGGAAGAGGAAGAAGAAGAAGAAAAAAGAAGTGGTAGTAGTAGTACTAGAAGAAGAAGAAGAAGAAGAAGAAGATGAAGAAGAAGATCTCAAAGAAGAAGAAGAAGAGGATGATGAAGAAGAAAATGAACAAGAAGCGAAAGGAGAGGACAACTAATAGGAAGTGGAGTGGGAAGAAGAAGAAGAAGAAGAAGCAGAAGACGAAGACGAAGAAAGCAAGAAGTAGAAGAAGAAGATCAAGAAGAAGAAGAAGAAGAGGAAGAAGATGAAGAAGAAGAAGAAGAAGAAGAAGAAGAAGAAGATGGAGAGCATGATGAAGATGATCAAGAGCTTGATGAAGATGATGAAGAAGAAGAAGAAGAGGAAAAAGATGAAGATGAAGAAGAAGAAGAAGAAAAATAGGAGTAGGATGACTAATAAGAAGAAGTAGAGGAAGATGAAGAAGTAGAAGAACAAGAAAAAGAAGAACGATAATGAGGAGAAGAAGAAGAAGAAGAAGAAAAAGAATAAGAAGAAGAAGAAGAAGAAGAAGAAGAAGACAAAGAAGAAGAAGAAAAAGAGGAATTACAAGAAGAAAAAGAAGAAGAAGAAGAAGACAAAGAAAAAGAATAAGAAGAAGAAGAAGGAGAAGAAGGAGAAGAAGAAGTGGAAGAAGAAGAAGAAGAAGAAGGAGAGGAGGAAGAAGATGAAGAGGAAGAAGAAGATTAAGAATAAGTAGAAGAAGAGGAAGATGAAGAAGATGATGATGAAGAAGAAGAAGAAGAAGAAGAAGATGAAGATGAAGAAGATGATAAAGAAAAAGAAAAAGAAGAAGTAGAAGTAGTTGAAGTTATAGTAGTAGTAGTAGAAGAAGAGGAATAAAAAGATCAAGAAGAAGAAGAAGAAAAAGAAGAAACGGAAGAAGAAGAAGAAGAAAAAGAAGAAGAAGAAGAAGAAGAAAAGGAAGAAGAGGAATAAAAAGAGGAAGAAAAAGAAGAAGAAGAGCATTAAGAAGATGAAGAAGAAGAAGAGGAAAGAGATGAAGAAGGAGAAGAAGAAGAAGAAGAAGAAGAAGAAGAAAAAGAAGAAGAAGAAGAAGAAGAAGAAGAAAAAGAGGAAGAAGAATAAGATGGAGAAGAAGAAGAACAACAAGAAGATGAAGAAGAAAAAGAAGAAGTCAAGGAAGAAGGTAATGGTGAAGAAGAAGAAGAAGAAGGCGAAGCGGAATTACGAGAAAAAGAAGGAGAAGAAGAAGAAGGAGAAGAATAGGAAGAAGAAGAAGAAGAAGAAGAAGAAGAGGAAGAAGAAGAAGAAGAAGATGAAGAAGAACAAGAAAAAGAAGGAGAAGAATTTGGAGAAGAAGAAGATGAAGAAGAAGAGGCAAAGAAAGAATAAGAAGAAGATGAAGTAGATTAAGAAGAAGAAGAAGAAGTAGTAGAAGATTATGAAGAAGAAGAAGAAGAAGAAGATTTATTCGATGAGGAAGAAG
>JAIUJO010001969.1:5000-10000 GCA_023846275.1 Vanilla planifolia | reverse complement strand
ATAAGAAAGAGAAGAAGAAGAAGAAGAAGTAGAAGAAAAAGGAGAAGAAGAAGAAGTAGGCAAAGAAGATGAAGAAGAAGGAGAAGAAGTAAAAGAAGAAGAAGAAGAAGATGAAGAAGTAGAGGAAGAAGGATTGGAGGAAGAAGAAGGAGAAGAAGAAGAAGAAGAAGATGATGATGATGATGATGATTATGAAGAGGTTGATGTAGAAGAAGAAGAAAAAGTAAAAGAAGAACAAGTAGATGAAGTAGAACAAGAAGAAGAAGAAGAAGATGCTGATGATGATGATGAAGTTGAAGAAGAAGAAGACAAAGACGAAGAAGGTGATGAAGAAGAAGAAGTAGAAGAACAAGAAAAGATGAAGAAGAAGAAAAAGGAGAAGAAGATGATGACGATGATGAAAATGAAGTAGAGGAAGAAGAGGAAGAAGAAGAGTAAGAAGAAGGAGAAGAAAAAGAAGAAGAAGAAGAAGGAGAAGGAGAAGAAGAAGAAGAAGAAGAAGTATGAGGAGCAGTAGAAGAAATAGAAGAAGAGGAAGAAGTGGAAGAAGAAGAAGTTGAGGACAAAGAGGAAGAATAAGATGAAAATGAAGACTATGAAAATGAAGAAGTCACAGATGAAGAAGAAGAAGAAGAAGAAGAAAAAGATGAAAAAGGAGAAGAAGAAGAACAATGAGAGGAAGGTGAAGAAGAAGAAGAACAACAACAACAAGAAGTGGAAAAGGAAGAGGAAGAAGAAGATGATGAAGTAGTAGTAAAAGAAGAAGAAGAAGACGAAGAAGAAGAAGAAGAAGAAAAAGAAGAACAAAAGGTGAAGTAAAAGAAGAGGAAGAAGAAGAAAAAAAAGATGGTGATGATGATGATGAAGAGGAAGAAGAAGAAGAAGAAAGAAAACAAGAAGAAGAAGGAGAAGAAGAAGAAGAGGAAGAAGAAGTAGTAAAAGATGAAGAAGGAGGAGGAGGAGGAGAAGAAGAAAAATATGTTGAAGAAGAGGAAGAAGATGAAGAAGAAGAAGAAGAACAAGAAGAAGAAGAAGAAGATGAAGAAGAAGAAGAAGAAGAAGAAGAAGAAGAAGAAGAAGAATGTGATGATGAAGAAGAAGAAGAAAAAGATGAAGGTGAATAATAATAAGAAGAAGAGGAATTGAAAGAAGAAGAAGGCAAAGAAGAAGAAGAGGACAAAGAAGAAAAGGAGGAGGAGGAGGAGGAAGAAGAAGAAGAAAAGGTTAAAGAAAAAGAAGAAGAAGTAGAAGAGGAAGAGGAAGAGGAAGTGGTAGAAGAAGAAGAGGAAGAAGAAGAATTGAAGGAAGAAGAAGAAGAAGAAGGAGAAGAAAAAGAAGAAGAACAATAAGAAGATGAAGGGCGAGGAGGCCTAGAAGAAATAGAATTAGAAGAAATGGAAGAAGACAAAGAAGATGGACAAGAAGAAGATGAAGATGAAAATTAAGAAAAAGGAGAAGTAGAAGATTAAGAAGAAGATGATGATGAAAAAGATGAAAAAGGAGAAGGGGAAGAAGAAGAAGAGGAAGAAGATGAGGTGGAAGAAGAAGTAGCTGAAGGAGAAGTATAAGAAGAAGGAGAAGAAGGAGAAGCAGAAGAAGAAGAAGAATAAGAAGAAGAAGATGAAGAAGAAGTAGAAGTTGAAGAAGAAGAAACAAAAGAAGAAAAAGAAGAAGAAGAAGAAAAAGAAGAAGATGAAGATCAAGGAGAAGAAGGAGAAGAAGAAGAAGAAGAAGAAGGATCAGGGGTAGTAGAAGAAATAGAAGAAGAGGAAGAAGTGGAAGAAGAAGAAGTTGAGGACAAAGAGGAAGAATAAGATGAAAATGAAGACTAAGAAAAAGAAGAAGTCAAAGATGAAGATGAAGAAGAAGAAGAAGAAGAAAAAGATGCAAAAGTAGAAGAAGAAGAACAATAAGAGGAAGAAGAAGAAGAAGAAGAAGAAGAAGAGGAAGAAGATGAAGAAGAAGATAAAGTAGAAGTAGAAGAAGAAGAATAAGAAGAGGAAGTAAAAGAAGAAAAAGAAGAACAAAAGATGAAGTAAAAGAAGAGGAAGAAGAAGAAGAAAAAGATAGTGATGATGATGATGATGATGATGAAGAGGAATATGAAGAAGAAAAAGAAGAAGAAAAAGAGGAAGAAGAAGAAGAAGAAGAACAAAAAAAAAGAAAAAAAGAAGAAGAAGAAGAGGAAGAAGTAGTAAAAGATGAAGAAGTAGTAGAAGAAGAAGAAGATAAAGAAGAAGGTGAAGAAGAGGAAGAAGGTCAAGAAGGAGGAGGAGAAGAAAAATAAGTTGAAGAAGAGGAAGATGAAGAAGAAGAAGAAGAAGAAGAAGGAGGAGAAGAAGAAAAATAAGTTGAAGAAGAGGAAGAAGATGAAGAAGAAGAAGAAGATGATGATGATGATGAAGAAGAAGAATGTGATGAAGAAGAAGAAGAAGAGAAAGATTAAGGTGAATAAGAAGAAGAAAAAGAATAGGAAGAAGAAGAAGGCAAATAAGAAGAAGAGGACAAAGAAAAAGAGGAGAAAGAAGGAGAAGAAGAAGAAGAAGAAGAAGAAGAGGAAGAAGAAGAAATGGTAGAAGAAAAAGTAGAAGAAGAAGAAGTAGAAGAAGAGGAAGAAGAAGAGGAAGAGGAAGAAGAAAAAGAGGAAGAAGAAGCATAGAAGGAAGAAGAAGAAGAATAAGAATAAGAAGAAGAAGAAGAAGAAGGACGAGGAGGCATAGAAGAAATAGAAGGAGAAGAAGTAGAAGAAGACGAAGAAGATGGAGAAGAAGAAGATGAAGATGAAGATTAAGAAAAAGAATAAGAAGCAGAAGATGAAGAAGAAGAAAATGAAGAAGAAAACAATGAAAAAGGAGAAGAGAAAGAAGAAGAAGAGGAAGAAGAAGAAGTTGAAAGAGAAGTATAAGAAGTAGAAGAAGAAGAAGAAGAAGACGAAGAAGAAGAAGAAAAAGAAGCCGAAGAAGATGAAGAAGCAGAAGAAGAAGAAGAAGAAGAAGAAGAAGAAGAGGAATAAGAAGAAGAAGAAGAAGAAGAGGAAGTGAAAGAAGAAGAAAAAGAAGATAGAGAAGAAGTGGAGGAAGAAGAAGAAGAAGATGATGATGGTGATGATTATGAAGTAGAAGAAGATGAAGAAGAAGAAGAATACAAAGAAGAAAAATAATAATGCGAAGAAGAAGAAGAAAAAGAAGAAGATGATGAAGAAGAGGGAGTAGAAGATGAAGAATAAGAAGTAGAAGAAGAAGAAGAGGAAGACAGAGATGAAGAAGAAGAAGAAGAAGAAAAAGAACAACAAGAACAAGAAAGAGAAGAAGAAGAAGAAAAAGGAGAAATAGAAGTAGGCAAAGAAGATGAAGAAGAAGCAGAAGAGGTAAAAGAAGAAGAAGAAGAAGATGAAGAAGAAGAGGAAGAAAAGGTTGTTACACCCTTGTGTTTGATGAGTCAAGCATAAATGTGTATATTTTATTTGGACTTGATTTTAAGTAAAATTGTTAATAATTAATTAAATCAAGCCATGTATTTTAGATGTCTAAAATAATGGTCTCTAAAGGCCTTGAGGTCATGGCATACTTCAAGGAAATGTGAGACATGCACAAGATTTTTTATAATTGAATTTCTTTTTATTTCTCTTGAACTTTATATGTCCAAACTTTGAGATTATGAGGCACACTAGTAGTATTAACATTTAAAAATATTTTAAATTTATTTAATACTGAATTTTGATTTTTGGGCCAAGCATATTTGAGAAAATATATAGACATTGGTATTTGATTTTTTAATATTATTTTGAAATTGTTTTTCATGAATTTCTTTTCATAGCTATTTAAATAACTTATAATACTATAAGAATATAAAATTATTTTTATACACTTATATTCAAATTTTTGGCACAAAAATTCGTCAAAAATACCCTAAAACAGCTGAAGTCTCGGGAAAATGCACTGTAGCAATGGGCGGGTCGACCCGGCACGAAAACAGCCCGTCCAGGTCTTTTAGAAATTAAAAATTTAATCTAAAAATAAAATTTTGATTGACCCGAAAAGGGCGAGCCAAGCCCGCCGAGAGGACCTCGGCTAGCGCTGGTCAACGGTCAAATCAACAGTGCCTGGCTAAGCCAAGCCCGCCCAAAGCCCGCCGAGAGGAGCTCGGCTAGGTCAAACTGCAGAGCGGTAAAGGGTCAATGAACAATGCTTGGCTAAGTCAACCCGAACCAAGTGGTGAAGTCCCGGTCAAGGAAGGGGGGAGCCAGCCCCACAGAGGCTCGAAAGCTACAGGGCGCAAATTCTTTATAAAGCAATGCGCCAATTTCATTTATGCAGTGTGGGACTAAAAATCCCACCTTATAACTTCGGCAGGATCCAAAGGCGCAGATCAAGCCCGCCCAGATCCAACGGGTGAGAATTGTTTCGAACGGCTGTTTCGCAAGGTTAATCGGCACCGTTCGTTCAGCGCTCGGATCCAACGCTCCAGATCAAAATGGAACGGCCGTTTAATCGGCGCCGTTCATTCAGCGCCCGGATCCTACGCACAAGATTAAATCGCGTAAACGGTAATCGCGAGATTTAATCCGTGCCGTTCGATTACGCGCCCGGATCCAACGCTCTGGATTAAGCCCGAACGGTAAAATGCGTAAATCAATCTGTGCCGTTCGTTTTTTGGCCTGGATCAGACGGTGGCTGCTTTCCGTCCGTTGCCCAAAACGCTAATTAATTTTTGGAGCCGTTGGGGGTGTTTTTAGAGCTCAAATTTGAGCTCTATAAATAGAGAAAATTTATATATTTTTCAGTTTAACCTTTGCTAAATTTTTCAAAGATTTCAGATCTCAAAATTCGAGCAATCAAGCAAAAATGGTGGTGCATCCAAGCTCAAAAAGCAAAGCGGCAAGAAGGCTATTGGAATTAGAGGTTTTTCAATTATTTCTCAATTTCTATCCCTCTAATTTGTCGATTGTGTGTGCCTCCTCTTTTCTCCGATTTCTTCTAAGTTCTTTTTGCCAATCGTTG
>JAIUJO010000964.1:122500-124207 GCA_023846275.1 Vanilla planifolia | reverse complement strand
CATCATCTTCTTCTTTTTCTTCCTCTTTTCTTCTTCTTCGTCTTCTTCTTCTTCTTCTTCTTCTTCTTCTTCTTCTCCTTCTTCCACTTCTTCTTCACATAGTACTTCTTGTTTCTCTTCTTCTTCTCTTATTCATCTTTTTCTTCTCCTTCTTGTTCTCCTCCTCCTTCTTCTTCTTCTCCTCCTCCTCCTTCTCCTTCTTCTTCTCCAAATTCTTCTTCTTCTTTGCCTTCTTCTTCTTCTCCTTCTTCTTCTTCTAATTCTATTTCCATCTTCTTCTTTATCTTCTTCTTCAACTTTTTCTTCTTCTTCTTCTTCTCCTCATCCTTCTTCTTCTTTTCTTCTGCGTCTTCTTCTTCTTATTCTTCAACATGTTCTTCTTCTTCTTCTTATCCTCCTCCTCCTCTCCTTCTTCTTCTTCTTCTTCTTCTACTTCTCGTTCTTTTTCTTCTTCTCCTTTTTTTTCATCTCCTTAACCCTCCTACTTGTTCTTCTTCTATTTCTTCTTCTTCTTCCTCTACAACTTCTTCTTCTTCTTCTTCTTCTTCTCCTCCTCCTATTCTTCTTCTTCTTCATCTTCTTCCCCATCTTCTTCTACTTCTTCTCCTTCTTTTACATTTTCATTTTCTTCTTCTTCTTCTTCTTCAAAATTCTCCTTCTTCTTCTTCTTCTTCTCCTCCTCCTCTCTTCTTCTTCTTCTTCTTCATCTTCTTCCCCATCTTTCTTCTACTTCTTCTTCTTCTTCTTCTTCTACTTCTTTTACATTTTCATTTTCTTCATCTTCTTCTTCTTCATATTCTCCTTCTTCTTCTTCTTCTTCTTCTTCATCTTCTTCTTCTTCTTCTTCTTCTTCTTCTTCTTCTTCTTATTCGTCTTCTTTTTTTTTCTTTCTTCTTCTTTTTCTTCTCGTTCTTTCCACTACTTCTTCTTCCTCCTCTTCTTTTTCTTCTTCATCATCTTCTTACTCTTCTAATTCTTCTTCCTCTTCTTCTTCTTCTTCTTCTCCTCTTCCTTATGCTTCTTCTCCGTCTTCATCTTCTCCTTCCTCTGCTTCTTTTACGTCTTCTTCTTCTTATTCATCTTCTTCTTCTTCTTCTTCTTCCTCTTCTTCTTCTTCTTCTTCTTCTTCTTCTTTTTTCTTCTTTTTTCTTCTTCTTCTTCTTCTTCTTCATCATCTTCTTACCCTTGTATTTCTTCTTCTTCTCTCCTCCTCGTCCTTCTGCTTTTTCTTCGTCTTCATCTTCTCCTTCCTCTGCTTCTTCTATGTCTTCTTCTTCTTTGTCTTCTACTTCTTCCTCTTCTTCTTCTTCTTCTTTTTCTTCCTCTTCTTCTTTCTCTTCGTCTTCTTCGTCTTTTATTTCTTCTTCTTCTTCTTCTTTTACTTCTACTTCTTCTTCTTCTTCCACTTCTTAGTTTTTTTCTCTTACTTCTTCTACTTTTTCTTCTTCTTCTACTTCTTCTTCTTCTTCTTCTTCTTCTTCTTCTTCTTCTTCTTCCACTTCTTCTTTTTCTTCCTCTTCTTCTTGTTTTTCTTCCTCTTCTTCTTGTTTTTCTTCTTCCACTTCATCTTCTTACTCCTCTATTTCTTCTTCTTCTTCTTCCTCTTCTTCTTCTTCTTTGTCATCTTCTTCTTCTTTTTCCAATTCTACTTCTTCTTCTTCTTATTCTTATTCTTCTTTTTATTCTTGTTTCATCATCATCATCTTC
>JAIUJO010000964.1:110000-112500 GCA_023846275.1 Vanilla planifolia | reverse complement strand
AATCATCATCATCATCAGCATCTTCTTCTCCTCCTTGTTCATCTTCTTCTTCATCATGACCATCAACGTCATCATCTTATTATTATTATTATTATTATTATTATTATTATTATTATTATTATTATTGTTATTATTCTTTTTCTTCTTCTACTTCTTCGTCTTCTTCTTGTACTTCTTCTTCACATTCTCTTTCTTCTTCTTCTTCTTCTTCCTCTTCTTTTTTTTTCCTTCATCCAAATCTTCTTCTTATTGTTCTTCTTCTTGTTCATCAACTTCTTCTTATTTTTCATCTTTGTCTTCTTCTTCATTAAATTCACCATCTTCTTCTTCTTCTTCTTCTTCTTCGTATTCTTATTCTTCTTCTTCTTCTTCTATTACTACTTCTTCTTCAAGTTCTTTATCTTCATCTTCATCTTCATATTCTTCTTCTTATTATTCTTCTACTACTTCTTCTTCTTCTCCTTCTTCTATTTCTTCTTCTTCTTCTTTTTCTTCTTCTTCTTCTTCTTCTTCTCCCCCCTCTTCTACTTCTTTTTATTAGTCATCCTCATCTACTTCTTCTTCTTCACGTTAGTCTTCTTTCTTTTTTTCTTCTTCTTCTTTTTCTTCCTCTTCTTTTTCTTCATCCTATTCTTCTTCTTGTTCATCATCATCTTCTTCTTCCTCTTCATCTTCTTCTTCTACTACTACTTCTAGTTCTACTTCTTCTTCTTCTTCTTCCACTTTTTCTTGTTTCTCATCTTCTTCTTCTTCTTCTTCTTATTATTCCTCTTCTTCTTCTTCTTCTTCTTCTTCGTCTTCTTCTTCTTGTTCTTCGTCATCATCTTCTACTACTCATTCTTCCTCTTCCTTTTCATCTTCTTCACATTCTTCTTCTTGTTCTTGTTCTTGTCCTTCTTTTTCTTCTTTTACTTCTTCTTCTTCTTCTTCGTCTTCTTCTTTTTCTTCTTTTTCTTCTTCTTATTTTTCTTCTTCGTCCTCTTCTTCTTCATATTCTTGTACTTCTTCTTCTTCTTCTTCTTCTTCTTCTTATTCTTCATTTTCCTCCTCCTCTTCATTTTCTTTTCCATCTTCTTCATCTTCATCATCTTGTCATTCCTCATCTTCTTCTTCTTCATTATCTTTTCCTTCTTTTACTTCTTTTTCTTCTACATCTTCTTCTTCTTCTTTTTCTTCTTCTTCTTCTTCTTCTTCATCTTCTTCCTCTTCTTCTCCTTTTTCTTCTTCATCTTCTTCCTTTTCATCCTCTTCTTCATCTTCCTCTTCTTCTTCTTCTTGTAATTTGTCTTTCTCTTCATCTTCATCTTCTTCTTCCTCCTCTTCTGCTTCATCTTCTTCTTCCCCTTCTTCTTCATCTTCATCATTATCATTATCATCATCTTCTTCTTCTTCTTCTCATTCTTGTTCATCTTCTTCTTCTTCATTATGACCATCACAATCATCATCATCTTATTATTATTATTATTATTATTATTATTATTATTATTATTATTATTATTATTATTTCTATTATTATTATTATTGTTATTCTTCTTCTTCATCTTTTACTTCTTCTTCTTCTCCTTCTTCTTCTTCTTCTTCTTTTTCCTTCATCCAAATCTTCTTCTTATTGTTCTTCTTCTTGTTCATCAAATTCTTCTTCTTATTTTTCTTCTTTGTCTTCTTCTTTTTTAAAATTCACCATCTTCTTCTTCTTCTTCTACTTCTACTTCTTCTTCTTCTATTACTTCTTCTTCTTCTTCTTCTTTATCTTCACCATCTTCTTATTATTCTTCTACTTCTTCTTCTTCGTCTTCTTCTTCTTCTACTACTACTTATTTTTCTTATATTTCTTCTTCTTCTTCTTCTTCTCCCCCTCTTCTACTTCTTTTTATTAGTCATCCTCATCTTCTTCTACTCCTTCTTCACATTAGTTTACGTGCACCTTTTCTTCTTCTTTTTCTTCATCTTCTTATTCTTCTTCCACTTCTTCTTCTTCCTCCTCTTCTTCATCTTCTTCTTCCACTTCATCTTCTTCTTCTACTACTACTTCTCTTCTTCATCTTCTTCCTCTTCATCTACTTCTTCTTCTTCCACCTCCTCTTCTTCTTCTTCTTTTTCATCTTCCTCCTCCTCTTTTCTTCTTCTGCTTCATCATCTTCATATTTTAATTCCTCTTGTTCTTCTTCTTCATCATCTCCTTCTTCTTCATTTTCTTTTCCTTCTTCTTCGTTTTCTTCTTCTTTTTATTCTTCTTCTTCTTCTTCTTCTTCTTCTACTTCCTCTACTCCTTTTTCTTCTTCTTCTTCTTCTCCTTCTTTTCTTCTTCTTCTTGATATTCTTGTTCTTCTGCTTCTTTTCTTCTTCTTCATCTTCTTCTTCTTCTTCTTCTTCTTCTTCCTCTTCTTCTTCTTCTTCTTCATCTTCTTCTTCTTCTTCTTCTTCTTGTAATTCATCTTTTTCTTCATCTTCTTCTTCTTCCTCCTTTTCTTCTTCATCCTCTTCTTCTCCTTCTTCTCCT
>JAIUJO010000964.1:87500-92500 GCA_023846275.1 Vanilla planifolia | reverse complement strand
TTCATCATCTTCTTTTCTTACTACAACTTCTTGTACTTTTTCTTCTTCCTCCTCTTCTTCTTCCACTTCCTCTTCTTCATAACTTTCATATTCTTCTACTTCTCCTTCATCTTCTTCTTCTTCTTCTTCTCCTTCTTCTTCTTTCTCTTCTTCTTAAAAATCTTCGTCTTCATTTTCTCTTTCTTCTTCTTCTTCTTCTTCTTCTTCTTCTTCTTCTTATTCTTCTTCTACTTCTTTTGCTTCTTCTTCTACTTCTTCTTTCTCTTCTTCATCTTCTTCTTCTTCTTCTTCCTCATCATCATCAGTATCTTTTTCTTATTCTTCTTCCTCTTCTACTTCTTCTACATCTTCTTATTCTTCTCCTCCATTTTCTTCTTCTTCTACTTCTTTTTCTTCTTCTTCTACCTTCTGTTCATGTTCTTGTTCTTCCTCTTCTTCTTCTTCCACTTCTTCTTCTTCTTCTTTTTGTTCATTTTTTTTCTTCTTCTTCCTCTACCTCCTCTTCTTCTTCCTCTACCTTCTCTTCTTCATCCTCTCCTTCTTTTTCTTCTTCACCTTCTCCTTCTTCTTCTTCTCCTCATTCATCTTTTTCTTCTTCGTTGTCTTCATCTTCCCCATTTTTTTCTTCTTCTAATTTTTCTTCATCATCTTCTTCTTCTTCTTCTTCATCATCATCATCTTCTTCTTCTTCTCCTTCTTCTTCTTCTTCTTCTTCTTCTTCCTCTTCATCATCTTCTTCTTCATCTTCTTCACTCTTTTCTCCTTCTTCTTCTTCTTCTTTTTCTTCTTCTTCCTCTTCATCATCTTCTTCTTCATCTTCTTCACACTTTTCTCCTTCTTCATCATCTTCTTCTTCTTCTTCTTCCTCCGCATCTTCTTCTCTTTCCTCTTCTTCTTCTTCTTCCTCTTCTTCCAATTCTAGTTGTTCTTCTTCTTCTTCTAATTCCTCTTCTTCTTCTTCTTCTTCTTCTTCTTCTTCTTCTTCCTCCTCTTCTTCTCCTTCCTCTTCAACTTCTTCTACATCTTCTTCTTCTTGTTCTTCTTCATCTACTCCTTCTTCTTCTTCTTCTTCCTCTTCAACTTCTTGCTCTTTTTCTTCGTCCCCTCTATCTTCTTCTTCTTCTTCTCTTTATTCTTCTACTTGTTCTTTTTCTTCTTCTTTTTCTTCTTCTTTTTCTTCCTTTTTCTTCTTCTTCTTCTTCTTCTTCTTCTTCTTCTTCTTCTTCTTATTTTTCTTGTTCTTCATCATCTTCTTCTTTATCTTCTACTTCTTCCTCTTCTTCTTCTTCATCATCAACTTATTCATCTTGATGTTGTTGTTGTTCTTCTCCATCTTCCAATTCTTCTTCGTCTTCTTTTTCTTATTTTTCTTCTTCATCTAAATCTACTTTGTCATTATCTTCTCCTTCTTTTTATTCTTCTTCTTCTTCTACGTCTCCTCCATGTTCTTCATCGTCGTCTTCCTCTTCATCTTCAACTTCTTCTTCCACTTCTTCTTCTTTTCTTCTTCTTCTTCTTCTTCCACTTCTTCTTCTATTTCTTCTTGTTCTTCCACTTCTTCTTTATCTTTTTTTCTTCTTCTTCTTTTTCTAATTCCTCCTTTTCAATGTCCTCTTTTTCTTTTTCCTTACCTTCTCCTTCTTCTTCTTCTTCTTCATCTTCTACTACTTATTCATCATCATCATCTTCTTGTTCTTCTTCTTCTTCTTTTTCTTCTTCTTTTTCATCTTCTTCATCTTCTTCTTTTTCTTCTTCTCCTTTTTCGTCTTCCTTTTCATCTTTGCCTTCTTCTTGCTCTTCTTCATCTTCTTCTTCTTCTTCTTCTTCTCTTTTTTCATCTACTTCTTCTTGTTCTTCTTCTTCCACTTCTTCTTCTACTTCTTCTTCTAATTCTTCTCCTTCCTCTTCTTCTTCTTCTTTCTCTTCTTCCTCTTTTTGTTATTCTTCTTCTTCTCCTTCTTCTTCTTCCTACTCTTCTTCATTTTCCTCTTCTTCTTCTTCCTCTTCTCCTTCTTCGTCTTCTTCTTCTTCATCATCATCATCTACTCCTTCTTCTTCTTCTTCTTCGACTACTTCTTCCTTTTTTTGTCCTTCTTCTTATTCTTCCTCTCCATCTTCTTCTTCTTCTTCTTCTTCTTCTTCTCTTTAATCTTCTTCTTCTTCTTCGTCTTCTTCTTTGTCTTTAATTGTTTTCTTCTTCTTCTTCTTCTTATTTTTCTTCTTCTTCATCTTCTTCTTTATGTTCTTCTTCCTCCTCTTCTTCTTCTTCATCATCAACTTATTCATCTTCTTCTTGTTGTTGTCCTTCTCCTTCTTCTTCCAATTCTTCTTCATCTTCTATTACTTATTTTTCTTCTTCATCTTCATCTACTTCATCATGATCTTCTTCTTTTTCTTTTTCTTTTTCTCCTTCTCCTCCTTCTTCTTCATCATTGTCTTCCTCTTCATCTTCTATTTCATCCACTTCTTCTTCTTCTTCTCCTTCCTCTTCTTCCTCTAGTTCTTCTTTTTCTTCCACTTCTTTTTCATCTTTTTTTTCTTCTACATCTTTTTCTGATTCCTTCTCTTCTTTGTCCTCTTCTTCTTTTTCCTTATATTCTTCTTCTTCTGCTTCTTCTTCGTCATCTTCTACTACTTCTTCATCGTAGTCATCATCACGATCATCATCACCTTCTACTTCTTATTCTTAATCTTCTTCTTCTTCTTCTTCTTCATCTTCTTCTTCTTCTTCTTCTTCTTCTCCTTTCCCATCTTCTTTTTCATCTTGGCCTTCTTCTAACTCTTCTTCTTCTTCTTCTTCTTCTTCTCCTCTTTCTTCATCTACTTCTTCTTCTTCTTCCTCTACTTCTTCTTCTTCTCTTTCTTCTTCTTCTTCTATTTCTTCTCCTTCTTCTACTTCCTCCACTTCTTCTTCTTCTTCTTCTTCTTCTTCTTCTTCATCATCTTCTTCTCCTTCTTCCTTGTCCTCCTCCTCCTCTTCTTCTTCTTCTTCTTCTTCGTCATCATCTTCTCCTTCCTCTTGTTCTTCTTCTTCTTCTTCTTCTTCTTCTTATTCTTATTCTTCTTCATTATCTTTTTCTACTTCTTCTTATTCTTCTTCTTCCTGTTCTTCTTCCTCCTCTTCTTCTTCATCCTATTCTTCTTTTTCTTCTACTTCTTCTTCGCCCTCTCCACCTCCTTCTTCTTCATCTTCTTCTTCATCTTTTCTTCATCATCTAACTCATCTTCTTCTTCATCTTCTTTTTGTTCTTCTACTTGTTCTTCTACTTCTTATATTTCTTCTTCTTCTTCTTTTTCTTCTACTTCTTATTCTTCCTCTTTTTCTCCTTTGTCAACTTCTTGTTCTTCTTCTTCTTCATCTTCTTCTTTGTCTTCTTCTTCTTCTACCTCTTCCTCATCTTTTTCTTCTTCTTCTTCTTCTTCTTCTTCTTCTTCTTCCTCAACTTCTTCTTATTCTTCTTCCACCTTCTCTTCATCCTCTTCTTCTTCTTCCACTTCTTCTTCGTCTACTTTTTCTTCTTCCTCTTCTTCTTTTTATTCTTCTTGTTGTTCTTCTTCTTCTTCTCCATCTTGTCCTTCTTATTATTATTCTTATTCTTTTTCTCCTTTTTCTTTTCTTATTTTCCACTTTTCTTTTTCCTTTTTTTGCTCTACTTCTTCTTCTTCAACTTCTTCTTTTTCTTCTACTTCTTCTTCTCATTCTTCTTCTTCTCCTCCTTCTTTTTCTCTTTCAACTTTTTCTTCTTCATTTCTTCTTCTTTTTCTTCTTCTTTTTCTTCTTCCTCTTCTCTTTGTTCTTCTTCTCCTTGTTCTCTTTGTTCTTCTTCTTCTTCTTTTACATCTCCTTCTTAATCATCTTTATCTTCCTCTTCTTTCTCTTTATCTTCTTCTTCTTCATCATCTTCATCTTCTTCATCTTCTTCTTCTACTACTACTTCTTCTTTATCTTCCTCCTCTTCATCTTCTTCTTTTTCCTCTTCTTCTTCTTCTTCTTCTTCTTTTTCTTCCTCTTCCACTTCTTCTTTTTCTTCTTCTTCCCTTAATTCCTCTTCTTTTATTTCTTCTTCTTCTTCTTAATCTTCTTCTTCATCTTTCTTCATCTTCTCCTTCTTCTTCATCTTCTTCTTCTTCTTCCACTTTTTCTTCTTCTTCTTCTTCTTCTTCCTCTTTTTTTCTTGTTGTTTGAGTTATTCTTGTTCCTTTTCTTCTTTTTCCTCTTCTTCTTCTCATTCTTCTTCTTCGTGTTCTTCTTTTTCTTCTTCTTCTTCCTCTTCAACATCTTCTTCTTCTTCCTCGACTTCTTCTTCTTCTTGTTCCTCCACTTGTTCGTCTTCTTCTTCTTCATCTTGCACTTCTTCTTTGCCTTCTTCTTCATTTTCGTCTTCTTATTCTTCTTCTTTTTCTCCTCCTCCTCCTCCTTTTTCTTCTTCTTCTTCGCATTTTTCTTTTTCTTCTTTTGCCTCTTTTTTCTTCTTCCTCTTCTACTTCTTCCTCTTCTTCTTCTTCTTCTTCTTCTTATTCTTCTTCTTCTTCTTCTTAACCTTCTTCTTCTTCTTCTTCTTCCTCTCCTTCTTCTTCTTCTTCTTCTTCTTCCTCTCCTTCTTCTTCTTCTTCTTCTTCCTCTTCTTCTTCTACTTCATCTCTTTCTTCTTCTTTTTCTTCTTCTTCTTCTTCTTCTTCTTCTCTTACTTCTACTTTTTCTTCTTCTTCCACCACTTGTTTATTTTTCTCTTCTTCTTTTTCTACTTTTCCATCTAGTTCTTCTTCATCATGCTCTTCTTCTTCTTCATTTTCTTCTTCTTCGTCTTCATCTTCTTCATCTTCTTCATTTTCTTCTTCTTCTTCTTCTTCTTCTTCTTCTTCCTCTTTTTCATCTCCTTCTTCATCATCATCTTTATCTTCTTCTTCTTCTTCATCTATTTTATCTTCTACTTCTTCGTCTTCTTCTTCCACTTGTTCCTTTTGTTCTTCTTCTTCTTCCACTTCTTATTCTTCTTCTT
>JAIUJO010000964.1:70000-72500 GCA_023846275.1 Vanilla planifolia | reverse complement strand
TCTTCTTCTTCTTCTTCTTCTTCTTCTTCTTCTTCTTCTTCTTCTTCTTCTTCTTCTTCTTTTTCTTCAACTTCTTCTTACTCTTTTTCTCCTTCTTCTTCCTCACCATCTTCTTCTTCTTCACTTTATTCTTCTTCTTCTTCACTTTATTCTTCTTCTTCTTCACCTTCATCTTTTTTCTTCTTCTTCTTTTTCTTCTTCTTCATCTTCTTCTTTATCTTCTTCTTCTTCATCATCATCATCTTCTTCTTCTTTTTCTTCTTCTACTCCTTCAAATTCTTCTTCGTCTTTTATTCTTATTTTTCTTCTTCATCTTCAACTACTTAATCGTGATCGTCTTCTTCTTTTTCTTCTTCTTCTTCCTCTTCTTCAACTTCTTTTTTTTCTTCTCCTTCTTCTTCAAGGCCATCTTCATCTTCATCTTCTTCTTCTTATTCCACTTCTTCTTCTTCTTCTTCTTTTCTTCTTCTTCTTCTCTTCACTCTTCTTCTTAAATTTCTTCTTCTTCTTCCACTTCTACTTTGTCTTTTTTTCATCTTCTTCGTTTTCTAAATCGTCCTCTTCTTTGTCCTCTTCCTCTTTTTCCGTATCTTCTTCTCCTTCTTCTTCTTCTTCTTCTTCTTCTTTCTCATCTTCTTCTACTTCATCATCATCATCATCATCATCATCATCTTCTTCTTCTTCTTCTTCTTCTACGTCTTCTTCTTCATCTTCTTCTTGTTATTGTTTTTTCTTCTTCTTCTTCTTCTTCTTCTCCTTTCTCTTCTTCTTTTTTATCTTGGCCTTCTTCTTTCTCTTTTTCTTCTTCTTCTTCTTCTTCCTCAACATCTTATTCTTCTTCTTCCTCCTCTTCTTCTTTTTCTTCTTCTTCATCTTATTCTCCTTCTACTTCTTCTTCTTCTTCTTCTTCTTCATCATCATCATCATCTTCTTCTTCTTCTTCCTTTTCTTCTACTTATTGTTCTTCTTCTTATTGTTCTTATTCTTCTTCTTCTTCATCCTGTTTTTCTTCTTCTTCTTCTTCTTCTTGTCATTCTTATTCTTAATCTTTTTCTTTTTCTTCTTCTTCTTCGTCCAACTCTTCTTCCTATTCTTCTTCTTCTGTGCCTTCTCCACCTCCTTCTTTTTCTTCTTCATCTTTTTCTTCATCATCTCACTCATCTTCTTATTTTCCTTTGTCTTCTTCTTTATTTTCTTTTTCATCTTCATCTTCATCATCTTTTTCTTGTTCTTCTTCTTCGGCTTCATTTGCACTTCTTTTTCTTCTTCTTCTTGTTGCTTTTCTTCTTCTTGCACTTCTCCTTCTCCTTCTTCTTCTTCTTCTTCCTCCTTTTTCTCTCCTTCATCAACTTCTTATTATTCTACTTCTTCTACTATTTTTTCTTCTTCTTCTTCTTCTATCACATTTTTAGCTTTTTCTTCTTCTTCTTTCTCAACATCTTCTTATTCTTCATCCTCCTCCACTTCTTCCTCTTCTTCTTCTACTTCTTATTCTTCATCTTCTTCTTCTTCTTCTTCTTCCTCTCATCTTCTTCTTCTTCTTCTTCCTCTTATTCTTTTTCTTCTTTTTCCACTTTTTCTTCTTCCTCTTCTTCTTCTTCATCTTGTTCTTCTTCTTCTTCAACTTCTTCTTCCTCTTCTTCTGCTTCTTCATCTCGTTCTTCATCTTCTCCTCCTTCTTCTTCTTTTTCATCTCTTTCAACTTCTTCTTCTTCTTCTTCCTTTCTTTCTTCTTCTTATTCTACTTCTTCTCTTTGTTTTTCTTCTTCTTCTTCTTCTTCTATTTGTTCTTCTTCTTCTACTTCTCCTTCTTATTCTTCTTCATCTTCCTCTTCTTCTTCTTCTTAATCATCTTCCTCTTCTTCATCTTTTTCATTTTCTTCTTCCACTTCTTCTTCTTCGTCTTCCTCTTCCTCTTCTTCTTTTTCTTCTTCTTCTTCCCATAATTCCTCTTCTTCTATTTCTTCTTCTTATTCTTCGTCTTCTTGTTCATCTTTTTATTTTTCTTCTTCTTCTCCTTCTTCTTCTTCTTCTTCTTCTTCTTCTTCCTCTTTTTCGTCTTCCTCGTCTTCTTATTCTTCTAGTTTATCATCTTTTACCTCTTCTTCTTGTTCTTCCTCTTCTTCTTCTTCTTGTTGTTCTTTTTCTTCTTCCACTTCGTTTTCTTTTTCTTCTTCTTCTTTTGCCTCTGCTTCTTCTTCTTCTTCTTCTTCTAACTCCTTTTCTTTGTCTTTTTCTTCTTCTTCTTTTTCAACTTCTTCTTCTTCATCTTTTTCATCTTCTTCTTCTTCTTCTTTTTCATCTTCTTCTTTTTCAACTTCTTCTTCTTCGTCATCTTCCTCTTCATCTTCCTCTTCTCCTTCATCTTCAACATCATCATCTTCTTCTTCTTCATAGTCATCATCATCATCATCTTCTTCTTCTGTTTTCACTTCTAGTTCTTCTTCTTCTTCTTCTTTTTCTTCTTCTTCTTATTCTTATTCTTCCTCTTCTTCTTCTT